>WNNJ02002842.1:0-73547 GCA_012934845.2 Pomphorhynchus laevis | reverse complement strand
CCAAAATGATCAACAGTCTTATCGTTTCTAACATGCCACGGACATCGTCTTTCATAAAGGATGGACCTCACTTTGCCTGTTCCTTAAACCAGGTGTACAGATCTTCGTACTTCTTTGCAACTGTCGATGTGAAGTCCCTATTCACGAACGTTCCGCTGGAGCCTTCCATTCAAATGGCAAGTACACTCCTCACTGAGCATTGCACAACACCGAAACTCACAATATCCAAATGGTCGAGTCTCATACAATGGTGCACCTCCAAAAATTCATTCTTGTTCAATGGAAATATTTATGATCAGATCGATGGTGTAGCCATGGGCTCTCCGTTAGGACCGACACTTGCAAACATCTATATGAGTTCCTGGGAGGCGGATGTTTACTCTTTTATACCGTCCCTAAAATACTGGTGGAGATATGTCGACGATGTCTTTATGGTGCTGAGTGAGAAACCCTCTCTGAATGAATTAGAAAGCTCTCTCAATGGGAAAGACTCTGCAATCCAATGGGATGTGTGTTTCGAGAGCAGTACCAGCTCTATTTCCTTCTTGGACGTCTTTGTCAAGAGACACGATAGCAGCGTCATTACATCAGTGTTCAGAAAACCAGGTATTTCTTGGTGCCCGCCACCTTGGCACACACATATGTCAGATCGCTACAAAATATCTACTGCGATTTCTTTGTTGACACGACCGGCTCTTATTTGCTCATCTAAACGAACCGCTTTTTACGAACAAATGACCGTAAAGAAAAAACTAACACAAAGAGGATACCCAAAATGGGCAATCATTATGGCTGAAAAACAGTCAAAAAAACTCCTACGTCGTCGCATGAACTTATCTAACCCTGATGAGGTTAGAACAAACACAGTCCCAAGTCTGACCTCGTATATTGGCACTGCCTTTATCAACAACTCGTGCAGCAGATCACTACAAAACGATCTAAAGCGCTCAGGATTGACGAATATTCGAATTTACCACAAAAGATGTTGCACTTTATCTGGGATGTTCAAAAAGAAACCTAAATTGTCTCCTGTAAGTGGCGTATACCGCATTCCTTGTCAAGATTGTGACGCGGGCTATGTAGGACAAACCCGACAAACATTCTCCAAGCGCATTTATCAGCATCAATATGCGCTAAAACGGGGTGACTCCTCGTCTGCCATTGTCAACCACGTCCTATCGACCGATCATGGGATTGACTTTGGAAAAGCTAAGATTATCTGTGTTGAAAACAACTTGCAACGTCGTCTTATAAAAGAATCAATTTTAATAAATTGCGAAGCGAATCCGATGGCCGGAAATAAGTCTAACTGGTCACTACGATTACCAGTATCTTATGAAATTGTGGACGGTATCACGTAAACGAATGGACTTCTTCCGTGGTATTCCTATTATAAAACTTGTATCTCTGTACTGTCATTTTAATTCTGTTTGATATTTTTAATTTGTTGACAAGGACCGTTTGGTCGAAAGCTCCAATAAAAACTTTTAAAACTTTTTCACAAGTCTATATTGAATGATCGATACAACAATCTAATCAAAGACTTGCACGCAAGTACGTCTAATATTATTCAATGCAAAAATTTTGAAAAAGAAATTATATTTTAAGTAAAAAATTAAAAAATAGTTTTTTTTGACAAATACTAGCCATGAAGATATGCAATGCATATAACGACACGTATACAAATTATGCTACAATATCTGAATTTTTGCCCTCCAGCTGCTAAATTGCTGCTGAATCACAGCTGCTGAATTCATATATTCTGATACATATTTTGTTATATATTAGTCAATTCATAAAAATTGATTCTTATTTTTAATTTCAGTTTAGAATTCATCTTGATATAAATTATATAAAATCTTATAATAATTATTTATTATTAATCACATATAAATAGTAATGCACTATTTTCGAAAAAAAGTTTCCTTCCTGTTTCGAAAATAGTGCATTATTATATATAAGCATTCTACCTACATGGAATCACGGGTGCGCTTCGAACCATCACCAACATATATACATTTATAATGCAATATCATTATATAATTAAATATAGTATATATTATATATTATGTGATATATACATGCTTTTATAAATTCAAACAAATTCAACGAAAAATGGTTGTAGAGATTTCTCTTCTGTATCTTTTGTGGAAAGGGAACTCCCACCAGTACCGAAGTTATCCAATATGATCTGCGTTAAACTGTTGATACCTATTGAGAGAAATAATCTGTTTAATGTTTTTCTCCGTAGTTTTGCAGTTCAATACAAAAAAAGAATCCTGTTCAATACAATTAGATCATACGAAACTGAATTAAACATTTCCTTCAGTACTGCTGATCTCCCACTCTCCTACATTAATTATTTTAAAAACAATTATAAAGAACTTGGAAAACTATCATTCAAACCGATCCAGGCAACAATTAAAATAACAAATATTTTAACCTTTCTTTCGAAGGTTGATATTTCAGTACTAGAGATGGAATACAAAATTACGAATCTTAGAGTTTATCAAAGGCAACAAAGGATTCTCTATATCGATGACTTTTTGCCACGCACCGGTCGATGAGGCATTAAGGCTTTTAAATTCGAACTGCAACCAATATATGGGTCACAATCTAAGATTATTATTGAATCCGACTCATTAACATAACCCCACTGCAATAATTGCCATCAGTTGGGGGGGGCACTGGACAGCTGATTGCAGCTACCCCATAAATGTGACGTGTGTGGGTCCTCTGAAGAACACTCAGGCAAGTGTGAATAAATGCCATGTTGACCTGTTATGCTGAACTGTAATGTTGACCACCCTGCATTGTCAAGGAGATGTAATACTTTCAAAGGCTACCAAAATAGACATGATAACAGGGGTAAAGCCAGAGAAACCGGCTAGCTTTGCCAAAGCATATGGGTTGTCCTGCAAAATAGATGACAGGACGTATGACGTGGACATTATAAAATTAATTGAGGCTAAGCACAAAGCCTCTATGCTTCACTTCGAAAAAATGATCCAAAATTTGGTGGGTAAATTAGCTGAGTCAATAAGTTCTACCTCCGTTAAGACTACCAATAAGTTCTACCTCCGTTATAACTAAGTTCTACCTCCGTTAAGACTACCACCACAAGGAAACCCCTTAAAACGAAAAACTGAACAAATTCAACGATGAGCATTGCTTCGATGAAGCTAGCTCGAAAAGACCTAATTTGGGCTGTTGCGAACTCTGATGGATATGAAGATATTTCTCGTGGGTAAGCGACTCCATCTGCCGTGACTTAGGTTACACTGGCGCAATGGGAAGTACTCAAGAGCCTTTTTAATGAATATCATTCAGTGGAATTCGGGAGATGCTTCCCCCTTTAGGCTTCTATCTGGTAGAGATGCAGATGTTATAGTCCTTCAAGAGACATGGTCTATCTGTCTTCCCCAGGACATTACTCGATTTATCCCAAAGCACATAATCATCCACTTTATTCCGTATATAACACTCCACACTCATCCTCTTCTCAAGGTCTTCTAACCTTAGTTAAGTGCTCCCTAAGGTCCTCCCTCTTAGTAAACTACTCGTGTCCAGCCTTTCTTGTTTAGTTGTATCACTAGTTAATAATCGTAAACTCATCAGCATAGCCAATGTCTACATCTGGCCAGGGAGATTCACAAGAACCGTGACCTCTTGGACCGAATTTTAGGTAGCGGCTATGACATGTTACTCGATGACTTAAACGACATAACCGGTCGTTGGATTAATGCAGCACTTCGCAGAGCCAGCAACGGCTATCATATTCACAAACTACCAGCCCCCACCTTTCCTTTCTCTAAAACAAATTCACTCCTCGACATATTACTGCTACATAAGATGTGGTTGTTAAACCCATATGTACTGAGCAGTCCCGACAACAACAGACCACCTCTCATGATCTAATTCTTTGACGGATAGAGAAAGATACGTTGCTTAGAAGGAGGTTTGACTTTAATCCAACCAGAGTGGCTTTCTTTCAGGCAGTTATCCAACTCGTCCGCAGAATTGGTAATGAGAGTTTGGCCGAATTTAATTCGAATAATGGTTCTCTCGAATGAATAATAGAGTTCTAGGTATAAACTCCAGCTGAGTAGAAACAGGAAGAGCATCGCTCGTATTAATCCCTCTTAGGATTCCTGGAAATTATTCAAGAAAGAGAAATTTGTCTGCTGGCGGGAGAGGGCATCGGATTGGATTGGCAGCGTAGGCCTTGGTATTGTTTTGGTGGAGTCACTACTCCTACATAATAATAGCGCCACGCTTTCTCCACAGCCAATCCCGCCTTGTGGTGACTTAAGGAACAGGGACTTATCTGTTACGGTTATGCTGAATTCCCAGGGGCACTTCCGGGTAACTCCAAAAACAAAATGTCACTTTCTAATCGGGTATGCCAGCTTTTGACAATCAGACTGAGAAAGGAGGTCGCTATCACTATGTGTTTAGCTATCCGATATAGCCGGCTTAAATATTAGCCGAAGGGTATTTTTAGCTAAGAAAACATATATTGCATGTCCTAAATATCTGAAGCCCATTTGGAATCAAAGCTCCCTCATCTTTATCTGCGAAAAAGCACCTGTGCGTAGAATCCGCGCTTATCTATGTAGGCATAATTTAATCCCACCAAGTATTGATGGATTTGTGAAAAATCGTTTCGTTCATTCAGCAATTGGTGAAGTGCATCGGCTTTGCCAAGAAAACAATCATCAGCTTACTCTAGCTGTTTTTCTTGACTTTGTCCCCTGAATTTGACAGTATCTCAATTCCTATTTTTGACTCTTCTCTTGGGTCCCTCGGGCTACATGCGAGAATTGTTAACAGGGTGAAGATTTTGCTGTATACCAAGCGGTTATTCTACGAAGACTGCACTGGTGCACGTTAGTTCTACTCTATTACATGTGTCTAAAAGCTCCCCTTTTTATATTATGTTATACTTTGCTGCTTCCATTGTACTTTTCAAACCTTCCAAACGCGAACGACTTCTATTGTTATACGCTAATGATATCACAGCCCTGTTTTCTGAAATCAGGTACAAAGATGTAGTCTCGGACATCATCCGCTTCTTTTTAAGATTAAACGACTAACTAACCCAGTCAAATTTTTTTCTATACTCATCCAAATCGCAGGTGGTTGTCTTTAACGACGCCCCGGTGACAAATAAAAAATTAAAGAGACTAGCACTCTCAGCTCTCTCCTCCATTTTGCAGAATCAACCACTCCCAGTCTTCACACATCGATTAAGATACATGGGTTTTACCATTACGATTAAATGGTCGACCGGATCAGACTTGAATATATTCAAAAGTGTCTTGAAGAGAGCTAGATGGGCCCTTAAACGGGCCCAGTATCTCTCTTTAAGAGGGAGTAATCAGGTGCGCCTTTGGTGCACCTGGTCAATCTCGTGATTAGTCTTTTTTCTGGAGGACGTCCGCTAGAGCAAAGACTAAGGTTTCTCAAGCTTATCATCTCGAAATTACCTACCATTGTCCGCCTTTACTGGACTGTCAGGTATGTAAGGGACTCTGAGTTGTCCAGCTGGAGGGCGGTGCGTTGGTGTATGCTAGAGGGCCCTGATCATCCAATCAGTTTTTACGAAGACTTTGTTTTGATTGCGTTATGATTGTCGCCAGATATAATGTGCCATATAATGGGCCCAGCATCTCTCTTTAAGAGGTCAATCTCGGGATTAGTCTTCTTTTCTAGAGAACGTCCGCCAGAGCAAAGATTAAGGTTTCTCAAGCTTATTATCTCGAAATTACCTCCCATTGTCCGTCTCGACTGGACTCTCAGGTGTTTGAGGGACCCTTAGTGGTCCAGCCGGAGGGCGGCGCGTTGGTGTATGCTAGAGGGCGCTTATCCCCCAATCAGTTTTTACGAAGACTTTATTTTGATTGCGTTATGATTGTCGCCGGACTTCTTGTTTGTTTCTTTTTCCTTTATATTTTCATATAAGGTGCATGCTTTTGTTCTATAGTAAAACAATCTCGATCTAATTTTAAAAACTTTTATATAATTTTTTTCATTTTATTTTCAGTTAGCAAATAAAAATTCGATTTCAATAAAATTTATATTCATTCTCTACTACAGACAATAGGGGAGCAGCGATATTTCTCTCACATAGATTGAGCTGTGCGGTGCAACGAGGCAACGCGGCCTGTATTTTGGAGGTCGCCCAGAGGATTGCAGAAGATTATCATTCTGATCTTCGTCATGATTATCCATTTATAAACTCATTGTAATAATTGTGTATTTTTATAATAATTCTCTACTTTGATCAGTTAATAATTTGGTCAGTTTTCAGCTATGAGAATAGGATAGGTTGTACCTTGTAGAAATATTTCGAATTTGGTAAATTTGTTTTATGATATTTAAAAATATTATTTATTTCTTTAAATATACTTATAGGAACGAAGAAAGTTAGTAAAAAGGTTTTATCCAAAAAGGTTATAATAATAGATATCTATCCATAGATAGATATATAATTGACTGTGCCTATCATGGATGGAGAATCGCTCTTGCACTTCCATGGATATCTTAAATTCTGCTAGTTCAAATGATCTTGACAAGGACAATTTACTGATTACTCTATATTAATTTGTAATTTGTAAATTGTTTTTTTGATCAGACAAAACAACTTATTAGCAAACGCCTTGTATGTAATAATAATTTTAATAAGATGATCCGAATAATTCATTACATATTCTATTAAAATTTAAAACGCTTTTACCCGTTGTCTAACATTTAATTTTGTATAATACGCACGATTAAAAAATTGGTTTAATATTTCGGTGTATATACGATATTGAATATTGTTCGAGGATGCTCAGTATCCACGGACGTTTATGCGAATATGTATTATTGTTGTAAATTTCACCCCTTGTTTTATTATTAATAAAAGATTTGTTAATCTTTTAAAAAATTTAAATAATCACCTAAAAATAATCACCTAAAAATTCAATTTAAATCAATCAATTAATCAATTTAAAAATAATCACCTAAAAAATTTTGGTTTCTTATAAACATACAAATAACATACAATACAATCAATCCAGTTCCTGATCAATCCAGGATTACTTAAACGGAACAATATAATAACATACAAGCGAATACCTCGTTGTCTCACGATTACAATAACCAAAAAATATAAGAAGGGCAGAATCAATAACTCATTATCTGACGACTGTTACACTCAGTTAGAAGTAGGCTGCGATGCGCCAAACTGTGATGTGTGGAGCATTGTCAAAGTCAAGAGTAAAGATCAGGCGATATATCGCTTGCGATCATTCATGTGCGGCTTTTGCAGTGCTGATATACGAAGGGCTACGAGGAGTGAGCAAAACAAACCTACCGATGATAATGATAATAACCAATGTACCAATTCATGTACAGACACCACAAAACAAGCCGATCAACTAGAGATCTCCCCTCACGTCCAGAGTAAAACACAACATGATAATAGCCTTTCTGTGGCTTCAACGCCAACTCGAGTGTGGAAAAGGGGACATGAGAGGTCATATACGATTACTAAGATAGTTTCTGATGACGATTCGCACATCATTTCATCTACGCTAGAAAATTACTTGCCTCCTAAATCAGTAGTAAATGCCACAAGTTCCAACATTGAAGTTGAGCCTCAATGCCGGATGGGCGACAGTGTTTTACGGACTTCATTGAATTCAAAGCATGCTCTTATAAATGTTGCACCATGTGATAAGCTAATTATCGACAACAATGACACCAGTGTCCAAGCAAATTCGTCGTCCAGCTTGTGCACGTCTTCAGACAACAGATCCCCAACCCATATAGCATCGAACTTTTCCCCTACAGAAAATAGTGAAGTTCGACATGCGAAGTCGGTTGAGATAACTCGGCATCATTATGACAGGTCATATAGCGTGTTATTCAGCGAACTTACTGAGTCCAATTCCGCAAACTCACAGGAACATATGGACCATGACGTGTCTATTTTGCGTAAGGTATTATCCCATCTATTGCATGAAGGTGATGAAGAGTTAGCATCGTCTATACACGTGAAGAAGCTATTTCGGCTTGGTAAAAGAACACAGGAGAAACCAAGACTGTTGAAGGTGATATTGTCCTCTAGTGATCATGTGCGCATGTTGTTATCACGTGGATATCGTCTTAGGGGGTTGCCATTTCGTATCCTTCGTGACCTTTCGCCAGATGAGCGATTACAATTACGAAAAGCAAACATCGAATTGAGACACCGGCTTTCTCAAGGTGAGGCTAATATATGCATACGGGATTTTCGGGTTGTCAAGTGGCGTCCTGTCGTACGTTGGAAACAGTTGGCTCCTTTAACTGTGGGGACCCCTGTTTCCATGTAAATTCAGAGAACACTGACCATTCCTTAGGGTATCTGATTGTATTTGATAGACCGTGCCTTAGTAAAACCAAAAAGGATTCCAATGCAACTCGTTGCTATTTATCGGTAGGTTATTCAAATTTACGAAGTCTTCCTGCACAACTTGTAGAGCTTCGATACCATGTTGAGGTTAATGCGTATGATATATTCTGTGTTAGTGAGTCATGGCTACATGAACACATCTTGGATGCCACTGTAAATATTCCAGGTTATCGTCTACTTCGAGGGGACAGGAGGTCCAGTATGCGAGGGGGCGGTGTTGCAGTGTACGTTCGAGACCATTTGCTAATTTCTGGCATCGATCAAGTTTGTGATCCGCAAGGCTCGTTCGAGAGTATTACCTTTCATATTGGGTATGATCGTGTTGGTATCAGTCTCTGCGTTGTATATCGCTCACCTTCTATGATCACTGATTGTAATCTTCTGAAGTCAGTATTGCGATCGATAAGTATCAGTTCTCATTTCCTTCTTCTAGGAGACTTCAACCTACCTAGATCAGATTGGCGGCAAACAATATTTGATGATGGCACCGTCGTAGAAAGAGAAATCTCCCACTTCCTCGCTGATGAACTCTTACTAGTTCAACACATTCAAGACCCCACACGATTTTCTTCCCATAATAATGATACTATACTTGACTTGGTTTTTTCCAAACGTCTTGAAGACATAGCTCGAGTGGATTATCTTCCACCGATAGGTAACTCTGACCACTGCGTGCTATCACTACAGGTCACCCCAAACTTTAAATTCCGCCATTTTACGGCTCCCATCGTAAAACGGGTTTGGTCAAAAGTGCTTGATGAGCAAATTTTATCTTTCTGTCAACGTCGTCCACTATCTTTAACAAATACTAAAGAAGTCTCACTAAAAGTGATTGGGGATTACCTTTTAGGTATTTCTGACGTGTTTGCACCAAAGCGTATCATCTCGCCAAATACTAAATATCCTGTTTGGTTCGATAAGGACCTGAGATTGATGTTGCGAGTACGAAATCGTCTTTGGAAGTTATCTCGTTCGCTTCCGTATTACGCCAACATTTATAGGTATCTTAGGAACGTCTGTACTCGTATGAAAACGTTAAAACGTGATAAATTCGAATCTACAATCATCAAGGAAGTTAATCGCAACCCCAAGCTATTTTGGTCATATGCTCGGCAAAACGGAACGCTCAACTCTGCAATCAAGCATGTGCACTCTGAATGTGGCTTGGTTACAAATGAAACTGATATAGCTGAGACCTTCGCATCCTCGTTCTCTTTATCCACTTTACCACATTGCGATTCTCATATGATATGGTACGGGTGCTCTATCCCTCCGCGTAATGAATCCCGGCCAATTTGCGTTACTGAAATTCAAGATTATCTCAATAATATTCGTCCTTTTAGCGCAGCTGGCCCCGATGACATCTCCCCATACCTGCTCAAAGCTTTATCGAGTTACCTGGCACCATTCCTGACTATTATCTTTGATAAAATTCTGGCCACTGTCATCCTGTGGTGATTATAGGCCAATAAGCTTAACCTCTTCTCTGTGCAAAGTTCTCGAACGCGCCATCAGCACTAGAGTCTACGATCATCTTGTCTCCCTTGGTATACTATCGTCCGCTCAACATGGTTTTCGTCACTCCCGTTCTTGTTTGACGAACTTGCTTACCGCGCGCGAAACTTGGACCCAGTCGTTAAGTTTTGGTAGCTCACTCGATATAATCTTTATTGATTTTTCGAAAGCCTTCGATCGCGTCCCTCATGATGGGATGATTAGGTTGTTAGCACACTACGGAGTATCCTCCATGTTATGCAATTGGATTCGTGATTTTTTGGACGGGAGATCATTTCAGGTGAGGGTTGGCAATAGCATGTCTTCTACTAGGTTAGTTAAATCCGGAGTTCCGCAAGGTACAGTCCTTGGTCCCTTGCTTTTTATTATATTTCTCAATGATCTTCTGTTACGCATAAACAGTCCCTGCCTGGCATTCGCAGACGATGTGAAAGTGTGGTGCGATAGCATCTCAGATCCTGATGGCCGGCATCTACAACATGATCTCCAGACAATCTACGACTGGAGCAGTGCTACCGGTATGACCATAAATGTAGATAAGTGCGTTCATATGAAACTCGGCAAATGTAAATCTGATCATGAATTCTATTTAGGATGTTATAAGCTTCACAACATTTCTGTTCATAGAGACCTAGGGATTATTTTGAATAACGACCTTAAAACACGACCGAATACCGATTATATCTACGGTAAAGCCATGAAGGCCTTGTATTGTATTAAGAACACATTTAGTAAGCTGCATCCAAAATTATTTAAGCATCTCTACTGTGCGTTAGTCCGTCCGCATGTGGAATACTGCATCGCATCAACTTTTCCATCCACCAAGGCTGAGATGAAAAAGACCGAGTCGATTCTACGTAGAGGAACCAAACTTTGCATTACATCTCTTTATTCTTACAATGAGCGCCTAGCTTGCTTAAAAATGCCTTCAACGACCCAGAGGCTACTATATTTAAATATTGTAGCGATGTGGCATTTGGTTCGTGGAAAAGAGGGGTTCCCATCCAATTCGATAAAATTGAGAAATTCGCGTCGCAGAGGTCACTCCCTTACGTTATTTAAATTCCCCCATGGCAAAATAAGGAGTGTGAGTAGGCTTTCCCACCGCGCATTGAATGTTTGGAATTCGCTGCCTGAAGACGTCGTCAATGCTACTAGCAATAGACACTTCAAGAAGATGCTGCTGAAGTGGATTGTGAACTCTAATTTGGATTCGTGGATGTATTTTAATTGATATTTTAAAATGTAATTTGTGAACAGTTGAAACAGCCATTTGCGGCTAGTAACAGCTATACTTCCAGCGAATCGTTAATACTTGGAACCACCTTGCTGACTCAACAGTTGCATCCTCGAATCTGGCTTCTTTTAAACGAAATCTGGAGGAAGATCCCTTCTTGAAGATGAAGACCGAGTCAGAGAACATATGAACAATAGCAAGTATCCTCTACATTTACTTTTTCTACATTTACTTTTCCTGAATGTGACTCAACTTGTAATGAGCCTTGCTGCTCACTTTGTTGTCCATTGATAATAATATTATATACACGTTGGACATACTATATCCAACGCTTTCTACTATTGTACCAAGAAAACAAGGGTAAATTTAAACATCTAAAATACATAACCACATATAATGGCATTAACCCCGCCATGTAAGACCAGAATATTAGTTATCATAATTTTGGAAATATGACAGAGTTATTTCACGCGATGGTCTTTTTTTATTGCCTTTTCACTAGGGCCCTCGTTGGTTGTTCCTTCATTGTCCTCGTTGGTTGTTTGTCAAATAGTTCCGTTGAACGGTGTTTCTTTGGCCACGAATACTGATTGTTGTTCATTATCCTCGTTGAATATTTGTCGTTCATTAGCCTCATTCGTTGTTCCTCCTTCGTCATTGTTGATTGGATGAATGTTATCAATAACGGTTTGTGACGCAGTATTTTCTTCTGGTGTCGTTGGCATGTGATTACTATTGTTGGTTAATGATTGATTCGATCAATCCAACGTCTTATACTTTAAGTTATGTTCCTGACTTTGCATATTTTGTCGAGGAAGTTCAGAACCTTACGTTGCGTTCAATATTTGTAGATAGAGCGCTAGAAAATTTGTAGAAATGTTTCGCGGCCATTGGACAAGCGTACTTAAGCACAGCTTGGGTTTGCTTGAACAATTTCGGCTGATTCAACAGAGCATTCGAATTTACTGCTAGAATGTGTCCAGTTGCAAGATCCATTCCGTTAGGTGAATTCTGCTTTGAGATCGACAATTTAAAGTGAACAACCTTTCGTGAGGTGTTACATTTGTAGCAGTGTTTAATAATGAACGAGTAGCGTCAATGGCATCGTGTAAAACACTTTGACACTTTTACAAGTCACACACTTTGCTATGGAGACTCAATTCTTATAGGCTTCCCGACTATCCCATTATACCGTTCAATATGCTCGTTAAAGTTTTGGTCTGAAGTTTTTGTCTAAAATTTTTCGTGATTAACACACTTTCGAAAAATGTCCGGCTTTGCCACATGATCGTAAGAAAACATTTCTGACGGGGCATTGAATACGTGAGTGTTTTTTCCACAGAAAAAAAACATCCTTTTGTGAGTGCACGACATTAAGTATTGAAGAATTAATATGATATTTCATTATGGAATATCAGAAAGTAAACAAATGCAAATATCGGAGCTTTCAAAAGATTGCAACTTTATGCTGGAAAAAGGATGGAAAACAGAACAAAACAAAGATAAAACTAATCCGTCTTCCTCTGACAAGGTTAGTAACGTTTCTGAAAAATCTCTGGGTGAGGGGGTACTCCCCCTATCCCCAAGTTAATCAATTTAGCGGTGATCCACTCAAAGAACCGCAAGCGAGAAACAATCTTTTAAAAAATTTCCTAAAGAATTTTTCAGAAAAATATCAAAATAGAATCTTATTTAAAAAAGTAAAATTCTTCAAAACAGAGATCAAGATATCTTTCACTGCGAGTGATTTACTAGAGTCTTACGTAGCCTATTTTAATGAAAATTTAACGAATCTAGGTACAATCACCGTGAAACCTATAATGGCAACAGTTAGAATATCCAACTTGCCTACGCACCTTGATGGTGACAATATCATGGAACACAAATCTATATACAAGCTCGATTCCGGACGATCCCTAATCGGAAAAAACGGTCGCCCATTACCTATTGGTTTTGAATCAGCTTCTATGGATCTGCTGAGATTCTCTCGAAGCCATGTCTTGACCCCTTCCAGGGTTTTAATCTGAAATTCGAAATGGTTGCAGTTGAAAGATACACATAGCCACATTGTAATAGGTGTCATGCTTGGGGGTACTGGGCTTCGAGCTGCTCCGAGCCAAATATCTGTGGGGTTTGTGGATGTGGTCATAACATTAAGTCCGGGGTGAGGTTTTCACTTCTACCCCCTTGTGCTCTAATTGCAGGGGGCCCACCACGCTTGGACACAAAAATGCCCAAAATTCAAAGCGTACAATGATGCGTTTAAGATCAACAATAGACCGGTTTCTGAAATTAAGAACCCTTCCTTTTCAAATGTTTCCAGACTATCTGATGACGAACTTCTAAAGATTACTGATATCAGGATTAACGCGGCCGTAAAACGAATAGAAGACCTGATATCGCCCTGGCCGCGGCCTTCTATATCACGCCGCAATTACCCAAGCAAACTATTCCAGAATCCAAGAAAAGGGAAGCCTCGGCTCACGCCGTCCCCCCCATAAAGATTAAAAACTACTTAAGGGTAAAAAGGCATCCAAGGGAAATGATGATAACGCCCGTGGGCAAGTTACAACTCTGGATAGCGCTAGTGGTGAAGGATGTAACCCTTCTACCCATAGCTCCGTCTATAGATGAGTCAATCTCATACAGCTAACCTAACACAATGCAGAGTACTCGTGAGCCTTTTTCACTGAATATTCTTTAGTGGAATTTTAAAGAAGCTTCTGCCCTTCAGTTCTGTCTTCAACGACATAACTGGTCGTTGGATTAATGCAGCACTCCGCAGAGCCAGGAACGGTTATCTTATTTACAAACCACCGTCTCTACCTTTCATTGCACATCAACGAATTCACTACTCGACATATTACTGCTCCATGAGAGGTGATTGTTGAAACCCCTCTGTACGGGGCAGTCGCGTCAGCATTTGTCGACCTCTCATGACTTGATTCGCTGGCGGATAGAATAGGATACGCTGCTTCGAAGGAGATTCTACTTTGATCCACTCAGAGTGGATTTCCTTCAGTCAGCTATCCAACGCTTCCCCCGAATTGGGATTGAGAGTCTAACCGAATTTAATTCCTTCCTCTCTTCGCAAGATACCGCGATGCTTTCGACAACCTATAAAGGTCGTATATTTAGTCCCACTCTAACAAGACTCAAGACCCTAGCATATTTGCTTTGTCTTCTCAATCTCTCTGCTTCTGCCAGGCAAGTTCTCTCGAAAGAATATTGGAGTACTAGATATAGATTCCAACTGGGTAAGATAAAGCAAGCATTGCTTCCCTTAATCCAGCCCAGTCTTCCTTTTGGAAGATATTCAAGAAGGAGAAGTTCGTTTGGTGGAAGGATAGGGCATTGGGTTGGATTGATTATATAGGTCTTTATAAAGTTTTGGAGGAGTCACTATCCCTACATAACTATGGAGCCACTCAATCACTTCAGCCAATTCCGCCTTTGGGAGACTTCAAAAGTAGGGATTTATCTGTCACAGCTATCCTTAACTCCCGGGGGCCTCTTCCGTGCACCTATAGATCCGTCGCTTCACTCTCTTCTCATGTCTGTCAGCTTTTGACAGCCGAACAAAGAAGAAAAGTGGCCTTCACAATGCTTTTATCCACCGATTACGATATGGTCGGCATCAACATTAGTAGACGTGTTTTTATTCCAAAAAATACGGTCTCTTGTCCTAAAGACCTGCGACCCATTTCGATTCAGAATTCCCACGTGTTGATCTGCGAGAAAGCGCTTTCAAAAAATCCGCGATTATCTAAGTAGGCAAAATTTAATCCCACCAAGTGTCCATGGGTTCGTCAAAGGTCGCTCGGTCCATTCAGCTGTAAGTAAAGTGCATCAGTTCTGTCAGGATAATAGTCATCAACTTGCTGCGGCTGTTTTCCTTGAATTTTCTGCTGCATTTGACCGCATCTCAATTCCCTTTGTTATCTCTTCTCTCAGGTCCCTTGGATTGCCTGCGAGAATTGCTAACAAGGTGGAGATACTGCTGTACACTAAGCGATTCTATTATGAAGACGACTCTGATGCGCGTTAGTTCTACCCTATTACGGGCGTGCCTCAAGGATCACCTCTTTCTCCAATCTTATATCTTGCTGCTTCCATTGAGTTCTTTAAAATATTTAAACGCGAACAACGTCTAGTGGTTTACGCTGATGATTCCACAGCCCTGTTCTCTGGACGCAGGTACAAAGACGTAGTCTCGGACATCAGTCGATTCTTTTTAAGATTAAGAGACCAGTTACCAAAGTCCAATCATATTTTAAACTCTGCCAAATCGCAGGTGGTTGTCTTCTATGCCATCCCTGCAACAAAGCAAAAACTTGAGAGATTAGCACTCTCTGAATTCATCACCATTTTGACTAATTAACTTCTCACTGTCTTCACTAGTCGAGTAATATACCTGGGGTTCACCGTTACGGTGAACTAGTCGGCGAAAGCCGACCTGGATAGACTTTAACGTATTCTGAAGGGAGCTAGGTGGACTTTGAAACGGTCCCAGCATCTGTAATTGAAAGGGAAAACTCAGGTGCGTCTCTGGGGTAGTTGTGTTTTCTCGGGATTAGTCTTATTCTCCAGAGGACGTCCACCGGAGCAAAGGCTAAGATTTCTTAAGCATATAAATACTAAAACCATAATCTCTTTTCATTTCAAATATAAAGTTATTACCGTAACGAAGAAGTGGAAATTATCTTTTATTTGATAAAAATTCCATATTTAGATAGCTCCTGCTATCATCATCAGGATTAGAATAAATGTTTCACAAATTTCGTGGTTTCAACATTTATACAAAAATACAAGCTTGTATTTTTACATGTAATAAATGCAAATTAATGCATGCTTGTATTAATACATTAATACATTATTGTATTTTGTATAAATGTTGGAACCACGAAATTTGTGAAACATTTATTGTAATCCTGATGATGATATCAGGAGCTATCGAAATATAGAATTTTTATCAAATAAAGGATAATTTCTGCTTATTTGTTCCTGTAAATACTTTATGTTTCTTAAGCTGATCATCTTTCGTTTACCCAGCATAGTCTGTCTTGATTGGACTCTTCGGGGTGGGGTGAAAGACCCCGGGTGGTTTAGTCGAAAGGCGGTATGTTGGATTGGATGTATGGCTCAAATCTCACCGGATCTGAGGCCGTAATGAGGAGGAAGAAAACAGATGAAAAGGAATGAAATTTTTCGGACATTTATTGTTTTTCTTTTTCTTCTTTTTTTGCAACTAACTAACTTATTCTTGTATTATTTATTTTTAAGAAAATCCTTATTATTATAGATTTCATTATTAAATTTGTATGTGACAACATTGATAATATACTGCTTAATTTATAGATGCTCATGTGATTTAGATGCAAAGAAGGCAGATTAAATGTTGGTTGTTTTAATTGTACGGGCAATCACATAAGCTTGTTGCATGCTGTTGACGTCATAGTAAGCTTTAACGTATATCCGATGAATGGATACTAGCAACAAGGGTATCAATCAAGAAAATATTTTGATGCTTCTTTGAAGTGATTACTGTAAACTTAGATTTCTTTCTATTGACCCCAGTTTCATAACGTATAGATTAATCGACTCGGTTGACTGTTGCTGCAATCTTCGTATCTTTATTGCGTGAATACTGTGATCTGATAGACAACAGATGTGTGATTGAGTGTGTCGATTTCAGATTCGTAATCGATTGAACCGATTCAATTGTTGATAGAAACTTCGTAAAACGTTGATACCAGTGACGCCAGATCTTTTCAGAATTCGGTTAACCAGTGAGGAATCGAGAAATGTTAGATTTTAGCAGCCGATCCATTGGTATTAAATAAATTGTACAGAGAAAACTGGTTCTATTTAAACATTTAAAATGCATAATCTAGACCATAACTAATATCAACTAATCTTGATTATTCTGTAATATATTTGTTTTAATTATTTTAAGTATTTGATTCGTACAAACTAAAAGATACTTAATCTTGATGCGCTACATATGGATCTGGTTTTTTTATTGAATTTTGCGTTATTTGTGTTTCCGTAATGATATGGTTGTAGTTTATTTCTAAACCTAAATCTATGTTGTTTTTGCCTGGATTAGGACTAATAATTTAGTCCTTAATCCGAATAATTACTAATAATTTTATCTAGACTTAGATAGCTACATTCATAAGTAACATTTTGATTCAAGTAAATGCAATCAATCTCCCCTTTTAGTGGTGTATCGTAATGTTGTATATAAAGGCAAAATTTTTATGGGTTTTATAGCTCTTATATTAAAATCGTTTTCATCCAGTTATCAATGCTGACGTTTTTCTAGTTATCTCGTCTGAACACGTGTATTTTGTTATATCTCGTATAATAACAATAGTAATGACCCATCAGTCTTTATTTAACACGATAGATCTGTAGCATGTAAATAAAGGTTTAGAGAGAATACAAGAAATGCTAAAAGGGAGTTAATAAATATGGCATTATTCCCCACTTATTTTCTGTTTTCTATTTTCGTCTATGTATCGAACTGGTACTCTCCTTGTCCTGAATGATTGTCGAAGCATTGAAGAATTCACGAATGATTCTGGAGTTTTTATTTGAGGGTCACATATGTCCCACGATTGTTTATTTAAGTTAGGGTTAACGTTGCTGTTGTTGAAGATTATTTCAGTACCTTGCTTTAAGAAATTAGTCTGATATTCGTTTTCAATAGTTGTCGAATCTTCTTTATCTTCGAGTCCGCATTCGTAGGCGAAATGGAGTTGACACATTGTGTATTTCGCCAGATTCTTCTTAAACAGTCGAGTACGACGTATTTGAGTTGAGTAATTTGATCATATAAACTACTGGCTCGTATTTTGAACATCGATTATTCCGTCTCATCAATACGTTTTTGAAATTGATTAGCCACTTCGGTAAATTATATCATAATGTAAATCATGGTGAGAACGCATATAGCTTGTTACGTGGTGTCTAATTTATAGATTTTCAAATTAGTCCACGAATAGATGGCAATACCTCGGGTAACACATCTTTCTGTTTTAATAACGGTAGCTCTTTAATTTTTAATGCTAGTCATTTACTCTATCGTGATTTAAATGCGGTTACTTTAAAGATCCGCTTAAATACACGATGCTCTAGATGCATTCATCAATTACATAATAGCCAAGTGGCACCGTGAGTCGACTTTGGTTACGGACCTTTCAAATCAACTGTTATTCTTTCCAGAAAAGAAGAAGCTTTGAAAAATGAAGACTATTTAGACTTATTAAACTTTGGCTTTATTTGTCAACAGGTTTTACAATGTGCTGTAATCAATCGGGCATTTTCAAATGGACGTTGAAGATTATTGTTTCAAACAAAGTGTAGCCTTCTCGTTATCCTAAAATGTAGTAGTCGCTCATGAACTATTTTCAAGTTAGTTAGATGACTTAACGACCCACATGCATCTCGAGACATAACGTCAGCTGATATTTTTTTGAACCAGTCTGTATTCTATCTTATAACAGAAACTAAAAAACTTCATTTTCTAACGAGCTATTTTATTATTTTATATTTTTCAGCCCCCTTTATTATCTAGCATAAATGCAATTGACTTCTGATACGTAATAAGTCTGAATGGTCGGGCCACAAGAAAATTTGACCAAATTCTTAAAGCTTTAATTTTTACGTATACTTCTTTCTCGATTATGTGATTACGCTTTTCATGGATGTTGAATGATAGCTAAATAAAACTACCGGTTTCGTTTTATAATAATGTAGCTTCAATTGCATTGTATGAGCCATCGTCTCAACTCATAACAGAATCCGATCATCGATGATATAGACTTATGCGCTGATGATATCGTTCTTGATTGATTATATTACCTTTTGCCTTTTATATCCAACTGAAATAGCATGTGAAATTTAGCTAACATCGCAAATTATTGAGAAGTTTTTAATCCATTTACTATAGTATGAAATTAATTCAAGTAATCTCCATATTGTAATCGTGTCATGTGGTTTTTTTTCAGATTTCTCAAAGTCGCAAGTCGATTTGAATCGGGTTTGATTGTATTGGACGATATTTCTTAACCTAGTGTTAGTATTTGCGTAACACCGTATACCGATTTTATATTGTTTATTTTAATGCCGAATTTGTCTAATGCTTCTTTGAACTTTTTAAGATTGAAATCATGATTCGATTTTTATTTTGCGCAAAAAACAATATCATCTAGGTAAGAATAAACACCTTGTAACTTGTTTATTTCAATGAATTTGTTTATGTAGCTTTGGAAACACGATACGTCGTTTGTGACTTCAATTGGGATTTTTAAATTGATACAATCTACCTATACCCTAAAAGGCAGTGAAATGTCGTTATTGTGAATCAATTTCGATCTGAAAATAAGGATCTTCGAGATCTACAAGTGAATAGTAACAATTTTTAGAGGTGTAATTTACAATTTTCAGTAGTGGATCTACCTCCAGGTAGGTATTATTATTCCAATACATACCAAAGCCAAAAGGCTATTTAGGCAGAGTCCAAAAAAGAAGAAAAGCAAATAGTCGGTCAATGTAGCTAATTAGGGTATTCCAGTGGTAGTGTTGAATGGCGGCATTGTTCACGTATCCATTTGTAGCATCATGATTTAAACGTTCTCAAACTAGGGGCTGCAACGACTTCCTCAGGCAACGAATTCCACATGTTAATTCCTCTCCTCGAGAGTCTATACACTTTTGGTAATCTGCCAAATCCAAATTAATACAATACTCTGCTATGTCCCCGCAACTGACCTACCCGCCTAGTGATTACATCGGTGGTATAACCCACCGCATCATTCGACATATGCCATAGACATATCATTTCCAAGGATATAAACCTCTCACGTACCGACCACATCCCAATACGACTTAGACGTGCATAATAGTCAATACAACTTAAGCCAATACATAGCCTCGACCCGCGCCTAAGAATAGACTCCAGGTCTAATAGTTCTTGATTAGTGACAGGGAAACAAGCCTGAATGCAGTACTACAAGTGTGGTCTGACGATGGAGATGAATAACCTCTTGAACATATGACAGCTTAACCAGAGGAATGCATTTTTAATACAATATAACGCCCTAGTAGCTTTACCTAGAAAGAAGTCGGTGTTCAACTTTGTTTTCAAGGATCGATAGACAATAATCCTTAAATCCTTATGATGAGACACTTCCGTTAAGACAATATCTCCAATATAGTACCTTAGAGTTTCACTACGTCCGCTAGGGATTTTACGAGGAAGGGGGCAATATTGTCTGATCCCGGTTATGTAAACGGATCGAGTTTCATAACATCGTTCAACATCTTATCCACTCTGAGTGTACGAACACAACACCGATGAGCAACCGGAACATACTTCCAACTAAAGTCATACAGTTTGTTAGAGGTCAAAGCCTGTACCAAGAAGCCATCAGCTAAAAGCTGGGCGATTATAGACGGCTCGGTCAAAGTTTCAGTTGGCGTTTGGATTGAGCTAATTGTGGCGACAAGAGTTATGTTGTTTCTTGCATAAGACCAAAACTTCTTAGGATTCAAAGATGCATCCCTGGCGATACTATCTTCATACGAATAGCGTTTCTGAAATTTTAGCCGATTGCATAAGTTCCGAGAGTCGATGTAGGAACGTTTGGAAGCAGGAGAACGCCTAAATTCGCGCTACAATTTGTTGCGGGATCTGATAGCATCAAGAAGCTCTGTCGAACCAAGGAGGATGTCCATGCTTGAACTTGCAGGCACGTAGCGGAGCAAAGATATCAGAAATTCGCATCAATTCATCATGGAGCAGATCAAAGACTACAGGAACCTCCAAACCGAAGTGGATACGAAGACTATCACAGATACCTTTTGGGAAGCTTGCAGCTAGTTGACTAGCATCAACACCTACCCAACAACGTTTTTTAAAATTAGAGTTTTGTGAGGCTCTGTTGAACAGCGACAGCCGCATAGAGAGTACACAGTGATCACTATTGCCAATTGGTGCGTCATAACGAACACCTGAAACGTCACCCAAACACTTAGTAAAGACCAAATCGAGTATAGAAGGCGTCCCTGTCACACAAGTAGGTTCTTTAATATGTTGAACTAGTAGCATCTCGAGTAACAGAAAGTCACTCAGTACTTTCCCAATTCCGTGAATTGGTAGTGAATGACTATTTTTCCAGTCTATTTGGGGGATATTGAAGTCACCTAGGAGCAAAATCAGAGGATACGAAGATAAACTCAGCAAATGTTGTTTAAGAGAGTCAAATCTTAATTCATAGGAGGAAGAACGGTAAAGGACGCAGAATCGCGATCGTTGACCATTTCCCAGTGTAAAAGCAAGACCTTCAAAGAAAAACCGATATGGTCGCGAAAAGCAGATATATTCGATACCAGGAGACTATTTCGCACATAGGCGGCTACACCACCTCCACGTTTACAACACGAGCGATCTGAACGTATTAGAAAATAGTTAGGGATAGCAACACAATCATCCGAAATGTTAGAATGTATCCATGTTTCGGTTATACAAAATACATCAAAACGTTTCGAAGCAACTATGGATTTAATTTCAGAGAACTGAGCCAGGAGACTACGAACATTTGAATAACCAACAAAAATGTTCGTATAATGGGAAAATGTGACACGCTCGGTGACGCTAGTGAAGTGTACTAATTTCCCCACACACGAACCATCACTACTAAAGAGGTCTGACTCTACAGAAGTCAGGGATGCTACCGGACAGTCGGACGCCACTTGACCACCCGAAAATTCCGGACACATAGGTTGCACTCACCACTTTCCAGCCGTCGATGCAGCTCGTTGAAAGCCTCGTGTCTTTTCAAACGATTTGCAGGAGATAAATCACGGAGTATATGAAAATCAGAGCGCAATAATCTAAATGCATGCTTGAGTAGGAAATCAACATGATCTTTATCGATTGATTGTTTGTGAAAAGTCAACAGCAAGATGTTTTATATATGTTTCTCTCGAGATTTTGTCATCTTCACAGTGACAGACTGTTCAATAATGTCGTTGTCAAGTATGGCTTAAATTTCCTTGGCGAATTTTCAGAATTTAAAAGCAATAGGAGTTATATCGGGGAATTAAGTTTTGCAAGAGTTCTGGCGTGTCAATGGTAACCGCTGCTAAAGTAACGATTTTTAAGCATGTTATCGAACCGCCTAATTCGATGATGCATGTTTTGTGCAGTATTATGAACGGTAAGCAAAGCATTACATCTGTTCACAGACTCGGTAAAATAAAATATTCTACTTTCGAATACTGATTGCAATGCAGCTATATATCCAGGATTCACTTTACTGTAATCGTTTTGATAATTTCGGAGGCTAAGTGGACTTTTGCATCAGCCTTGTAGTTCGTTATTTGTTTACCGATAAAGTTGAGTGAGCTGCCAGTGTCAAATAGTGACAACATCTCTGTTTGTTTTTAGCTTAAGCTCTGAATTCACGGTATATGTTGACAGCAACACATTGATAAGATTTCGAACCTTATTAGGCACAACACGGGTTAAATTGTCCTTGTTTCTACATGCATGGCAAATTAACGAGGATGTTAATTTTTTAATTCGAGGGTGTCGTTTTCCTCTACAGAAAAATCATTTCATTTGTTGAGTGTGGGTGATTCTAGTTGATGTTATACCAGATTGTTTTAGGCATTGCATATTTTTTATTCACATCACCTTCTTTTTCCAAACTTGTTTCTTCGCATCTTTTCGTTTTTGTATCTACGTATGCTATTTCGTGTCGTTCTTTAATTCCAATATCATCTCTTCTGTGATATAGTTCGATACTTTGTTGTACAATAATCAATAATTTTACGATAGTATCTGCCTTATTAAGATGTAATTTATTAAACTTGAGGAGTCGTTGATTTATCGACTCAGGGCGAATACCGCATATAAAAGTGCGCTTATGTATTCGCTTTTTGACTCGGCTGTTACACACTAAAAAATCACAATTTTAGCCAAATATCGTAAAGATGGGAGTTATCGATGTCCTTATCACACTTATGGCTACGAATTGATAGGACATGACTACAAAGACCTCGTTTGGATTTTTATATAAATTCGGGCTAATATCGAAATGACATCATCGTAAGTTGTACGGTATTCAATTGTCTCATAAACGTTGCAGAACCGTGCATCAAATGAAAATCTTGGTATAATTAACAACATTCCTTATTTGAACGTCTTAATTGGAAAATATCAGTCGCACGCACACTTTCCCATTGAGCTAAAACACTATGTAACCAGCATCAGTTATTGGCAACTGAGTTATCTTTAATACTTGAAATCTTAGAAAATAAAGTATATCAAAAAAGAATTATTTAGAAACCTCTAATGTAAACTTACAGAAAAAAGCCGCAACATGTCCAATTTAATATATTTGCGTATCCTTCACAGGAACCATAAGATACCATGCTATAACTAAGTGTTTAAAGCAATTAAAATACATTGGTCGAACAAGCAATCCACTGTACAAGAATTGAGCAGCATCAATATGCAATAAGACGTGACGACACATCATCAGTAATTTTAAATCATATGCTAAATGCTGACTACAAAAGAAACTTTGATGATGCCAAGATTTTAGAGTAAGAAGAAAATAAGAATTCCCGTATTATCAAGTATGCACTCTGCATTCAAATTGAGATAACTTTTGAAGGAAACAAGCAAGATCACGACATACTGCTCGCCCAACACGTCGTTTATGCCATCATTTTCTCCTGTTAAATGCAGAGTGCCAGTAGGCACTCTGCATTTAACAGGAGAAAATGTTTGAAGGCAACAAGCAAGATCACGACATACTGCTCGCCCAACACGTCGTTTATGCCATCATTTTCTCCTGTTAAATGCAGAGTGCCAGTAGGCACTCTGCATTTAACAGGAGAAAATGTTTGAAGGAAACAAGCAAGATCACGACATACTGCTCGCCCAACACCACTTTATGCCATCATTTTCTCCTGTTAAATGCAGAGTGCCAGTAGGCACTCTGCATTTAACAGGAGAAAATGTTTGAAGGAAACAAGCAAGATCACGACATACTGCTCGCCCAACACCACTTTATGCCATCATTTTCTCCTGTTAAATGCAGAGTGCCAGTAGGCACTCTGCATTTAACAGGAGAAAATGTTTGAAGGAAACAAGCAAGATCACGACATACTGCTCGCCCAACACCACTTTATGCCATCATTTTCTCCTGTTAAATGCAGAGTGCCAGTAGGCACTCTGCATTTAACAGGAGAAAATGTTTGAAGGAAACAAGCAAGATCACGACATACTGCTCGCCCAACACCACTTTATGCCATCATTTTCTCCTGTTAAATGCAGAGTGCCAGTAGGCACTCTGCATTTAACAGGAGAAAATGTTTGAAGGCAACAAGCAAGATCACGACATACTGGTCGCCCAACACCATTTTAAGCTCCGTTTACTACATTTAACTTTCAAGTTTCTTCTAGCTTCGTATGCATATTTTTGTTTTAATTTCACTGTTTACTTCACTGGTGATTTCCATAAATTGTGCGAAAATTCTAATAAAGTTTCTACCATTGTGTTCTTTAGTTTTAAAAATTAATGGACAATGGGTTTAGGAAAGCAAAGTGTTGTTTTAAAAATTAATAGACAGTGTAGAATATAGGCTACATTTATGTTTTTAATTTTAAAATTAGAAAAATTTATATTTATAAATATATATTATTGGTTATTTAATAATATAATTGATTAATATAAATAATTTATAAATAATTTATATTTAATTTATAATTATATTCAAAATAATTAGAGTGAAGCTTACATGACGGACATTACCAAATTTTTTGATCATTAAATATCTAAGTTAATAGATGATACCTTTATAGTTTAGATCACTTTAATTTGACATTATAAAATATATTTTAAATAATAATTTCATATTTTTAGCAATTGTTTGACACGGAGAAGCGATTATTATTGTTCATTAATAGAAATATAGTTGTATGTTCATTTTTAGTAAACAATGAATACAACAAACGTTGCTAGGAATATTAATGCTCAATTGCTAATGTGTATTAAGCGTCTTCCATGTTTCTGTTCTGGCATATCAAAGTCTATTAGAATGTTATGTCTACAGAATAAGCGTTTTTCTAGCACATTTGAAGCTGATATATTTCCTAGTGAACTAGCGAATCTCGGGCCTCTTGATAATCCTCATCCAAGATATCCGTTGCCTGGCAAAGTTGGCCTATTCTTAAATTCAAGTGAATTAAAAGACAGTAACGAATCTACTAGGACAAATAAAATCAACAAGATTATTACTACAGGAATTCCGTCTTTACAGTCGCTAATGTATGCGATTGAATATAGTATGAATGATTGGTCGACTGCATTTCGAAACATTCAAATGATGCTTACGCTTTACTCGATACAAAACACAGCTGTTTTTTATCCATACCACCCTAATTATGTCTGCATAGAGATATTTTCATCTTTTTATTCAATGGTTGATAATCCAGTCTGGTGTAGATCAACATCGCGATACGAAAGACCTGAAGATATCTTGAAAGCAGCTAAATTAGGCTTAATTATGAAACGAGTATTACAACAGTCGGGATTTGATGCTACTATTCGATTTATGAGTCTGAATGGAGTAGAATTCAGTATTTTGCCAATGACTGATGACAATCAATACATTGGTGCGATGTTTGACTTTGATGAGCATTTGTCGATAAAACGCGCAATTAATTCGCACGTTAGCAGGGCTAGCAATCAACGTAAGGATTTAAACTTAAATTCAAAAGAAACTTACTATCTGAAAAAGAGTTATAACAATGAGAAATGCACAAAAAGAAGAATAGTCGTTCGAGTGATCACAAGCGCTCCTATAGGTCAATTATCGTTAAATATTTCCGATCAGGAATGCAAGTAAATTTCATTATTGCTTTTTCTCTGTCTATAATACGTGTTTGATTTGATCAAATCCTTTTCTTCACTTTAATAATTTAAATATATAATCAAAAATCAAGTGGACACTTAAGGCAGTCTGAATCAATTCTATTTTTTTAAATTTTATACTTGCCTATAATTAAAATAAATTTTGTTAATATGAGTTTGAAATTCGAATGTCTATGCCACTATACAGTCGAAGATTGTTATTTTTATATTATTCAAGTCATCGCGATGTATCTATCGAATTATCGTATTCTATCGTTTATACATAAAAATTACGATCATTATCATCTTGGCCCCTGTTCTATAATTAAGACAAGGGCAAGATAAAATCATGTGGTCACATCTTGCATTGTTTAATTTCTTTATTTTAAAATATAGCAACGTTAAATTGGGCATTAAGCTTTCAATAATACCTTAGTTTGTTGCACCTATTTGATACTTTATTTCTAGAATCATAATTTTATTTCTAAACAATTTTCTTTGCTTTAATTCTATATTATTCCGATTTTATATTTAATTATTTGTAATTTTCTCCTATGGGTCCATTTTGTTCACAAGAAGTGTTTCAACATTTGCAATTGAGATGACCGCCTTGCCAAAGAAGGCTGGCTTGTTGTTAAAACTGAAGTACCGAATATAGTATTTTTGTAAAAACGAATACTTCCTCGAGAAAGCAGGATATTATATACTGTAGTTCGTACATGTAGGTGAATTGTTGGATGGGCAAAATTCGTATATTTGGTTATTTAAGTAATTGCATGTATAGGAAGTTGCTGAGGAGAGAAAAGGTGAAGGTCCAACGCCCATCCCCCAACTGTGTCATCTTTGACAATGTTGGAAAGATTATTCTTTTCTGGAAATGTATTGGAATTGTAAATGACCCCATCAATTGGCTATACATTGACTTGCTTATAAAAATATCATTCTTCGTAGACGTATTTGGGAAGACAGTGAGTATGTATACACTCTGTTTACATTTAATTAACTTTATGTTTGAGAGGTTAACTGTTTTATCTTGTCCGGATCCGGTTTTAGATCGAAGTCTTTACAGTATCAATGATTAGCTTGAATTCGATATCTCCACATTTGGTAAGTGATATTTTAAAGAAAAAGTATAGTTCTTCTCAATCTCCGAGGTTGTGAATGAGATTTGGAATGTTCTAAGAAACTTGTTGGCTGAGGTGTAATAAACTTTCCCGTGAGTACTTTACATAAAAGGTTTTGATAGTACATTAAGTTGTGAATTGACCTTTGATTACTAAATTACTTAGATTTTGATGTGAAGCATATCCATCTTTTCCCTGATCAAATTAGTTCAAACTTGCTTATCTCTGTTGACTTGAGTAGATATAAGGTTACCTGATAATGTTTATTTATCCCTTTCTTTTAGAAATCCGCTTGAAACATATTTGAAATTTACATTTTTTCCAAATTGTTTGGATTTTAATTTCATACATATTAAATTTAAATAAGTATTTTTTGTCTATAATTTACATTCTAAAATTTGTTTCGATATGAAAGCAAAAGACTTTAACTATATAAAACATTTTAACAATATATATATGCATATAATTAAAATCATTGTTTAAAATAAATGATTTTGATCAATTTTTAAACATTTGATAAATTTGATAAACTTATCAAATTTATCACAGCTTGGTTTGTTCTTTTTATGTGTGTGATATATAGCTAAATTTACATAAATTTGCCCTATTTTGTTGATATTACTCCAAAAGTTAAAATAAAAATTGTTTCTTTTTAATTATAGTTAATACATTTTAGTTAAATTATCTTACTGGTTAAATGGAGTTGTGTAATTTGCTCATTAGAATATATTTAAACACAAATGATCTTATTTTTGTTTATTGCTGATATTGGATAACCTATTAAAGTTGTTTTATGAGAAGGATTTAAATTCCTGTCTCTTCAAGTCTTGATTTGCGTGATTATTTGATGGTTTACAAAATAAAGATATATTCGGAATAACTACATTTTCGAACCATCTTTGATATTATGCGTTTCATCAACAGATTTCAGCAGAGGACACATGCATGAAATACACAAACGAAAATATTATTTTTCTGATCTTGGCACGTCTTAATATTATAAAGAAGAATTGTATAATTAAAATTTATTTTCCTCCAATTTTCCGTTGAAAACTTTTATTATAAAGCTGATTTTAAATATTTAGCTGATATAAAACTAAATCTTTACCATAATGAGAACTTTAGAATCAATATTAAATTGATGTTGTCAATTATTTGTTAATTTGTAAAGAACAATTTCGAGTAAAATAAACTCAAGAGTTGAATTAAAATTTAAAATTACTCATGAGTAATCATCATCAGAAAACTGATATTATGTGCAAAGAAAAAAGCTTTTTTTGTAAATACTCAGAATCTTGTATGTCCTACATTTTATATAAGAATTAATAGTGATGGATTAATTCTTATATTCTTACTGATTGTTGATTATTGTTTCGGCAACAAAATATGTCCAAGTAGAATATTATACTATAATGTTTGAATATAAATCATAAGGAGATAGTTACGGTATCAAATATATTCAATTTATTGATACCGCACCTATTTTAATGCTTTATTCTTTAATAAAAAGTAATAAAAATATAAAAATTTTTAAAAATATAATAACAGTTTAAAAATATATATATTTGATTTAATAATATGAATTAAATTTATATTATTGGAAATTGCATTATATATTGGAAATTGTATTATAATAAACGCACCAACAAGTTAAACTTTTAGTAAATAATATATTTTTAAAAAATGCTTTGCGATATTATACCAGTTATATTATACTATTGAGAATAATGTATAATGTAAATTATGATGAAAAAAAATCACAACAGTATGCACGAATAGTGTTATCAACGTCAACACTATCCTTATCATCTTCGTTAAAGTTAATCGAACAAGAATCGGCTGCTGGTTGAACAATTACATTGAGTTCCGCCAAACAGTCTGCCTTAACTGCCGACCAATTCCTGATACATTCAGCTGAATGAGACGGTATTATAGATATTTGACCGAATTTATAATCGATGGCAGATCCTTGATCGTGCGTTGAATTATGAACTGTTGTATCGTTAATAGGTAGTAGTTTCCAATGCCTCCTACCTTCTAGAAGAGCATCTAATGTAGATAGGATTTTTTCCTCCGATTGCTTACACATAATAAAGTAACGAAGAGAGCGGATCACTTCAAAAAAGCTTTTATCAATGTGTGCTGTCGTTGCGATAATAGGTACATAGACAAGATCAAAGTAAGCAGATTGTTGGCCTTCATTCAGATTCAAATAAGTAAGGGTCCTTGAAAAATGCAATAAATCACTGGATTTAGTGATATTTCCTGACATACTATGATGATGTACCGTAGAGTATTGACAGCTAAAACTATTAATTTTCTGCGTTTTAGGTTCTGTTCTGACTGATGATGATGAGGATTGCGGATAGAATACTGTTGATGTACTTTTAGAGAAAACATTATATTTTCGTTCATCTGCAAAATTGTGCTTGTAAGATGGCTTTAATTCTAAATCATTGTGTAGTACGCAATTAATATTTTCGGTAGATAATGTTTGTTTATCTAAGCTCTGGCTAATATCCCGTAATTCACTTTTTGACGAGGGTGAACTATTTTCGGAGCATCCGTTTATAAAATTGAGATTCGAGTGAAATCTATCACTATTGCTGTAGCAGCTACTATTACTATCCGCGATATTCATTAGTTTACCCTTTGCCGGTGATACTGAGCTACTACCCTTTGTAGTTAATACAGCATTATCGTGAGTAATGATAGGATATTGCCTACTCACCGAAATCGGGTAATCAACAAGCCTTTTATAAAAATGCACTTGTGGAACCCTAAGAAATTTATACAACCTGGTAGCATGTTCAACTGTAGAAACAATCGCTCGCCATGTAGTGTTAGACGGAAATAAAATCCTTATCTGAGACTTGTTTGCTTGAGAGGGTAACCATGTTAGAATAATAGATTTTTTACGCTCAAGATCTTTGTTACTTGAACGCTGATGCGACACTTGAGCGGCAACAGCAGCACGACTACTACAAATATCGACGCTGCTGGTATTTTCAGGGGTTATGGTATTGGTACCTATGATATTTGCTTGATGTTGTTCGATTAGCCTGTATAACTGCAAAATACCGTGACCCGTCTTCGAATAAAGCGTGATCGGCTTCTCCCGAACGTTATTTAAATCCTCAATAAACACACCAAGTGACTCTGCTTTACGCAGTAGATCTTTAATTTCAATATCCATTGAGTATTCTAGACTTTTAGGTCTCAGCAACTGTGTGCATTTTGAATTGTATGCGCTCAGGTCACGATGGAGAATTAGTGCACCAATATGGGGTGTGCTGACGCAGTGTGCAGCTGCTGTAAGTATTTTCCTGTTGAAAAAGCAATTCAAACCTCTCAGCAACTCAATTTCGTAACTGCTTAATACGATAATATCCAATCGCTCAAGGTGTTTTACAAAATTCCAAAAGCATGAGGGAACATCATAACCACCATTTATCAGTACAGTGAGTCCTTGTATACCAAAGAGTGAGCACGTTCCTGTACCAGAGGAAAACATATATAAGGTAGGAGCTGAAAATTTTAGGATTCCACATTCGATCGTTGAACGCATTAAAGAGTGGTAGTTTAAATATTTTCTGTAGTATTGTTTAAGTAAATTTAACATGTTTTCTTTTACAAGTGCATCTTCGTGATGAGAATTAGCTTTTTGACGAGATGACTTAATTGTTTCTTGTTTTTCTATGACTGAAACTGCTACGTTAATTTTAGTGGCAAGTAATTGCCAATTTGATTTGCAGGCAACGAAAATTTCCATGAATGGATACCTTAAGGAACTTGAAAGATATTCGTTTTTCTGTCCACGAATGATTGATCTCGTCAAGTCGTTGAAATCAAATAAGCCATCCGCAAGTAACCAGGCACCGGTCTCCAAACAGGATTGACCGACAAAGTATACAACTGGAAACGAGTGATATACACTTACATCAATGTTGCTGCTGTCATTACAGCCTTTTTGTAGTGCGTCGTGACTACGACGGCTCTTTTTCTGCTGTTCTTGGCATTGTATTTCACTTAAGCTGTGAAAAAGGGTGCGGACATCGGCTAAGTTTGGAAGTTTTAATATCGTTATTTTTTTGAGTGTATATAATATTTGCCTTTTACACGATTCATTTTTATTGATTACAGAAGTTGCATTATTATCATCTTCATTGCTAGAAGAGTACAAAACATAATTCGCTGTTTTATTTATATTATGATATTCAGTTTCTTTAACTATTTGCTGTAAAACGATATTGACCTTATCAACTCTGAATCGGTTACTTAAGGCTAAAAGTAAAAATAAAAGAATCCACATACTTTTAAATTTGTAAATGAATTTTATGTGTAAACAACAAGGTAGATATTTAGCAACTTAGATCATGAAGTTCCCTAGAATGAATTAAATAACGAATATATATATATCTTCAGAAATAATAAAAACAGGAATATATATACAGTTTCAAGCGAGTTTTCGCCCTTCTAATATATATATATATATATATATATATATATATATATATTGGTAGTGCGAAAAATCGCTTGAAACTGTGGTCCAGGAGCCAAAACTGGCTACGATTGATTTTAAATCCATGTGTTGCTAAATAACTGGACTTGGATCATCAGTTCCATCAGTCTAATGTATCACTTTGAAACGCTACTTACCACCCAGCAGTCATCGTCAGTCGGATGAAGTGGTTAGGGTGCGTTTCGACTGCTTTTGTGATAACTGTAAAGACACCAGCAATTCCTCACGATACTAGACGAAACTAAGGTGTATAAAGCGTTTTACTGGCTTGTTGCAAAGCCAGTAAAAACGCTTTATGCATTTGAGTTTCGTCTAGCATCGTGAGGAATTGCTGGTATATATAGTAGTAAAATAATTTTTGGCTATTTACTACCTTGGATATTATATATACATATATTAAAGAGTATAAAGAGTGGTAGTTTAAATATTTTCTGTAGTATATATATACTACAGAAAATATTTAAACTACCACTCTTTATTCTACCACAGCAATTCGATCTGGTTAAGAGCGAAAGCCTCAGACAATTAAGCAAAGTGTCGGAAACGCCTTTATTCACAATGTCACACAGGCAACCGAAACGACCAGTGTGTACCTCATTCTACTGATGAGTGTTGCCGGGTACTCATCATTTCGATGCTGAAGTGGTCGTCTAGAAGTGACATGGTGACTGAAAGTCGTGAATCGAAGTCCAGTCTATCAAGCAACACCATTTAGTATAAATGCCGTATTTCGTAAGAAATCCTGGACCGTTGTCTACTTAGCACATTCGTGCATTACTATTATACCTGCCGTATCCATTTAGGATCCAACGAGTGCAGCGACAATTCAGCAACAACCTCTGCCTAGTGTTTAAGGATGGTCCGCACAGCAATTCGATCTGGTTAAGAGCGAAAGCCTCAGACAATTAAGCAAAGTGTTGGAAACGCCTTTATTCACAATGTCACACAGGCAACCGAAACGACCAGTGTGTACCTCATTCTACTGATGAGTGTTGCCGGGTACTCATCATTTCGATGCTGAAGTGGTCGTCTAGAAGTGACATGGTGACTGAAAGTCGTGAATCGAAGTCCAGTCTATCAAGCAACACCATTTAGTATAAATGCCGTATTTCGTAAGAAATCCTGGACCGTTGTCTACTCAGCACATTCGTGCATTACTATTATATATATAATATATATATATATATATATATATATATATATATATATATATATATATATATATATATATATATATATATATATATATATGAAAAATCATGTATCCAAAAGAGGAAACAATACAACAAGAGTATTATTTATTTAAAGCGTAAACATTTCGGCACAATGCCTTCTTCAGTTTTTGCTTACACACAACATCAAAACTACAGTGTTTGCAACTTTATATTAAATTTTGTCATCATTCACTACGGAAGAACTTCTCAACTTTATGGTGGTTATCTTTTTTTATAAAAGTCATACATATTTTCTTCATTTAGCATTTTTCCGTCATAATTTGTTCTATCCAGTAGTCTTCTACTGTTGTACGTTTATTGTATCCTTTGATATCTGCGCTGATTATTGTTGTAACGAACTCATGTGACGAGTATTCTACACAGTGCGCTACTACACTGTCCGTGTTAAATTTTTTAGGAGCATTGTCATCATCTAACGACACTTTGTAATTTTCATTTTTACCCGAGATTGATGACTTGATATATGCCCTTCAATTTGTTAATCGGTCTTTCAACTGGCGTTTTGTTTCATTGATATATTGTTGTTTACAACTCTTACAGGTTGCTAGATATACTACTCCTTCACTTTTACACGAATAATTTCCTTTAATCTTGTATTGTAGTTTCGTTTTAGTGCTTTGAAAATATTGACCTTCTTGGATTTCAAGACAGCACATACAACGTGACTTTCTGCAACGTACTCTTTGCTATTAGATTATTTTCTAATTCCCGAATGTACAAGTAATTTTCTAATAAGTTTGTGAAATATGTGACCGGTATTTTGCATTTATTAGGATTTATTATTGATACTTCCTTAAAAGCTCGCAATAGATCATTTGGAAGTGTTTTAAGAGCTGGGTGGAACATGGTGGATACATAGCACATACTTTTATTTGCTTCAGGATCTCTTTGCTTTTTATTTAGAAGTGTTTGTCTACTTTGTGCTCGTGCTCTATTTATAGTCTCATATATTAACCTGGTTGCGTATCCTCAGTTTTTAGGTGATAAGTAAGATTGCATATTTCAAGTTCGAAGGCTTCATTAGTGGAGCATATTTTCCTCGCCCTTAATGCTTCATTATATATAATATTTTTCTTTACCATTGCTGGGTGAGAGCTGTCTGTAAGTATATATGATGGAACCCACGTCGGCTTTCTATATATCTTAGTATGCATCCTTCCGTCCTTTATTTCAATGTCAATGTCTAAGAAGTTTGTGTGATGGTGATTTGTATCTATTTGTAGTGTAAACTTCAGCTCGCTTTCTTTATTCAAAACACTAACCATAGCTTCAAGGCTTGCTTTATCACCAGGCCACACCAGCATTATGTCATCTATGTATCTTATCCAAATGACTGGCTTGATTTGCTGTTTTTTAAGAAAAGATTCCTCAATTTCTGCTAGATAGGTTTGCATAGACCGATGCTACAGCAGTTCCCATTGCTGTTCCTTGTACTTGCTCAAAGAAGTGTACATGAAACTTAAAAATATTATTTTCCAATACAATCTTTAGTAAGCTTAGTGTCGATGCAATCTTTTCTTCTGGCTAATCCGCGTTTGACATTCGTGCATCAACTAATCGTATACTGTTGTTATTATTAATTGGTGTGTATAGAGATTGGACGTCTAGAGTTGCTAATATTATAGGCATTTCTGTATTAAAAGTGTTCTCTAATGCCGTTAATTTGCATATAACATCATCGCTGTTGTTTACAAAAGAATCCACGTTCTTTAGAAGATATTTGAGTTGTTTGTGTAGGTACTTCGACAGTAGCTCTGTTGTCATATTGCAGTTAGATATTATAGTTCTTAGATATCAAAGGATACTATGAGCGTACAACAGTAGAAGACTACTGGATAGGACAAATTATGACGGACAAAATGCTAAATGATAAAATAAGTATGACTTTTATAAAAGAAAATAACAACCATAAAGTCGAGAAGTTCTTCCGTAGTGAATGATGACAAAATTTAATATAAAGTTGCAAACACTGTAGTTTTGATGTTGTGTGTAAGCAAAAACTGAAGAAGGCATTGTGTCGAAACGTTTTAAATAAATAATACTCTTGTTGTATTTTTTCCTCTTTTGGATACTGATTTTTCAAATATTAAAGCATCTTAGAATGATCCAACAATGCGGATGTAAATCAAATTCGATTTTACCTATATACATTAAAAATCGCAATAGTACAATTTAATAATATTAAGCTATTGCACTTGAAATTATTGATATTTAACTTCGTTTGAGTCAAGCGTGAATTACGAATATCACATTATAAATTCTGAAATTTTCTGGTTCATTGAATATGCTAAGTAGTAATCGACTTGCGTTTTAACTTTTAAAGTAATTTTTACCGTAAATACGATGAATGAAAATAAATATACTTTTTTATTTTTTCAACTATTGTTAAGATTTTTGACAACAGTTGATCAAGAATTGTTTTGTTTTTGATGATTCTAGTAGCAGCTAGTGAAATATAAAAATAAATTAGTGTTTTGATTGATCCTGCTCCAAAATTCCTAATTCGATTAAATTTCCAAGTTCTATGTTTATTGAACTGATCATATAAGTTCAATGAATTGGAATATCGCTGCAGAATGCTTTTTAAGTTTAAATGTATTTATTCACTATAGTTTGCTTACCACATTTTTATGTATGATTTAACAAATACTGATGCTCTAGCCAATAAATTTCAAAATAAGTTGCTTATCTACTCCAAATAAGTTGCTATATACCTTAGTATTGATAATATATTTATCATAGCTATGTATTGCTCATATACACGTAGTAAAGAGAACGAATCAATTAAAAAGTATAAAATTTTTGGAGCTGAATCAAAACAAATGAATTTTATTTTGATATTTCGCTAACCTCTGTTAGCATCTTCAGAAAAGTATTTTCTGGAGATGATTAAAATTTCTGTGTAATTTTCTAAACATGCTACCGGGGATTAGCAAAATATAAAATAAAATTTTCTCTTTTCTTTAATCCAGCTCTAATAATTCTTTATCAATAATAGATCACTGTGAGAGTAATTTTCTGAAGATGCTAACAAATGTTAGCGAAAATCAATAAAACATTTTCCTTTTTATTTGATCCAGCTCCAATGATTCTTTATCAATAATGAATCATTATACAGTATTATGGAGTCACCGGTCTGCAGTTATCGAGAAGCTTAGAGCTATAAAAAGGTATAAATCAACAAAATCGTATATTATCCTTGCATGAATTCAAATAGGTAACTGCTAGTAAAAATATCCTTAAATTACTGTTATGATTGATAATGTTATTGTCTAGACGCAGTGAATTGTTGAAATTCTGTAACCATTTTACTAGTTTAGGATCAATTTACTGCAACACGGTGGATGATTTATGACATCATATATTATTATATGAATGTCCGGATAAGCTCGCTAAACAACAGTTAGCAATTTGATATATTTGAAGTTTATCGACAATATAGGTTGTCGATATAGATTGAATGCTATGAGACGAAACAACGATGATACAGGGACGTCCACTGATAAGTCCCGCCCTATGGAGTTGTCAGGACAGCATGCTTTCTGTCGTAATGCGCCCTGATAGCTGAAGCTATTATGTAGCCAGCTAAAATACAAGTTAGTCGAAGAGGTTCGCAAATATCTCAACAAAATGAAATTCAACCGACTACCAACAAGACGATTTCAATGCATCATTTCAATATGATGGAGGACCACCATGTTTATCGTCAATATAGTGCATGCTGAGGGACGAAACAACGATGATACAGGTACGTCCACTGATGAATCCCGCCCTGTGGAGTTGTCTGAACAGCATGTCTTCTGTCGTAATGCGACCTGATAGCTGAAGCTATTATGTAGCCAGCTAAAATACAAGTTAGTCGAAGAGGTCCGGAAATATCTCAACAAAATAAAATTATATTACAGATCGTGAATACATTAAAATCGCGTTCTTCCATTATTCTAACTATTACCACTGTAGTTTTCGTAGAGAAAAAAGGTTAACAAAATTAAAATTTTCTGATTTAATTATTTACGTATAAAATTTGTAAATTGCTATTATTTTGAAAAAGTACTCCGTTTCACAGCGTATAAGACAGATTATTTCCTTGAACTAGTAGTAATTTGTTTACTATGCCAACAGTCACTTAAGTATATTAGTACAAGTTAACTAATTTTTAAAATTTGAAGGATCCTATACACAGAATATTTTGAAGTAAACTTAAAACATTTGCTTTTAGCTAACCCGGAAGCCAAAGCTTCCACTGTAGCTAATAAGCGGAACGTATATTTGCTTTAAACACCAATTTTGGGTAAATTTAATCATACAAGGTAAAACTATAAAATTGCATTAATTTTACTTAGCAATTCTATCATAGGACGTAAAAAGTTAAAACGTGTTTGTTTAACTTTAATTTCAAAGAAAAAATAAACCGACTATCACGCAGTGCAGACTATTTAAATTTGAGTAATTATTAATAAGATTAGCTAACTGTGTATCGTATTTCATGTGCAATAAATAATTATAAATAATAAATAATTATATAGTATTTTAAATAATTTATATCAAGTTAAAATTTAAAAATAAAATTTAAAATAAAAGTCAATTTTTATGAATTGACTAATAAATAACAGGCGATGTATCAGAATAAGGATTGGAGATCATCAGGAGGCATATGTTATCAGATTTCGGACCTTATTCCTCGACACAACAAAACAGCGGGGCCAAATACACGCTATGACGTATTTCGTCTTATGAAATTTGATTATATGGTGTATCTTATTCTAATACAAAGCATTTTGTTTATTATTCATCCATAAAAATTTTCTGCTAATGATTTTAAATTTATTTTTAATATTATTGCGTTGATTTATATATTTTACTATTTTCTGTTTGATGTTATTTTTATAGTAAACTATTTTTAAAATATGTATCTATTAAATTATTTAAATGATTCTGAAGAAAGCCAATATCATTGAATATTATTATTTAATATAAAGTCAATTTTTATGAATAGATTAATAGTTAATATACCGTGTATTAGAATAAAGATTAGAGGCCATCAGAAGGTACTGCTATGCTATCAGGTTTCGGCCTCTATTCCTAGACCCAACATAGCAGCGTGGCCAAATACATGCTAATGATGTATTTCCTCTGATGAAATTTGATTATATAGTATATTATTCTAATACAAAGTATATTATTTATTATCCATCCATAAAGAATTCCCGTTCAAGAGTTTAAATTTATTTTCAATAATAATTTGTTGATTTATATATTTTACTATTTTCTGCTTGATGTTATTTTTATAGTAACCTAGTTTAAAATATGTATCTATTAAATTATTTAAATGATTTTGAAGAAAGCCAATATCATTACATATTGTTGCAATTCTTAAAATTTCATTATTTAATGTATTATATTTTATATTATATGGTATGCATGAATGCTCATGCAAAAATATGTTTCTTGTAAATTTAAATATGTCATCTTTACGATATAAATTAAAAGTAGTTTTAATTGATGTTAATTTAATGTTCATATCTAGATATACACCTTCTTTATCATTAATATTGGTTTTGTTAAGAATAAGGCTTTCTGGATAAATTTGTTCGCTTATTGAATTAAAATTATTAGACTTAAATACAGATATATCATTAATAGATCGGAACAATTATAATATCACAAACAGTGCCTACCTTTCGACAATAAATCCGCTACATTTTCCAATTGTTCAAAATCAATGTATCCAAGAATTATAGTTACATCATTGACAATGACCTTCTTAATTTTATCAGCTGACATGAATCAAAAACTATATATCAGAATATTGCTATACACTTCTTTTTATGAAAGTTGAAAGTTGATGTTGCACTGAAAGATTTGTCTGTAATTTGTGAACCGTATTACAACATTACATCAATCTTACAAAACTACGACATAAACTTCTACTAGATTATCCAATTGTTTTTCTTGATATATTATACGGATAAGGCACGGCACTGGCTGTTATCGTTAAGTTTAATAAAAATACGAATTTGCTTTTTCATAATTTTTATGTGAGATTTATAAGGCGCAGCAGTTTAATATTTTGTGCATGCAGTAAAATCTTGTTCAAGACAAAATAAGGATTTTAGATGAAAAAAGGGATTTATGGTATGTGGAACATGTGTCAATCTTTAAAACTGATGTCGGTGCTTTTCATATTGTTTCAACAACAAACGCTAAATAAACATTGTCTTATTTCAACTTACTTTCATAAAGCAATTAAAAATAATTATGCGGTTCTGATCGAGATATAGTTTGATAAATGGGCTTTGCAAACCGAGAATCTTCGAGTAATCAGTAATAAAAAAGAAATCTCTTAAGATTATTTACTTAATAAAAAAATTAATCATCCCCCTCATTGCGAAGGAGTATTGACTACATTTATCTTAGCTAATGCTTATGAGGATACAACAACGATATTTTACTTTTTGTTAAAGTATGCCATTCATAATATCGACATTCAAAGAAGACTTATCAACTTGTAATAAATACAAGAGCAAGACTAAAGTTATTTTGCTTTTGTCAGTGGCGTATATAAAAATTGTTTTCGAAATAAGATTCTTGAAATTTGCATGCAGATCATTTAAATATGTAACTAGTTAACGAATACAAATCAGAAAGCAAATTCTTTCGTAGTACTACGAAAATCTTTTCGTAGTACTGAATAAAAATTCTTTCGTAGTATTCCATAAAAATTGAAATTTTTATGCTAGATTTTTATCCTGATTAATCATTGTTTAAGTATCAGATCAGCAAACTGAGTACACGTATTTTATACTATATATAAATAAAAATAAAGATAAATAATAAATAATTATATATGATTTTATCAAATTTATATTTATATAAAGTAAAAATTTAAAATAAAAGCAGTTTTTATGAATTGACTAATGAATAATATAAGATGTATCCGATGATACATCATAATAATATATACATTGTAATAATATACGATGTATTTCACAGTTTATTTTGAAAGAAATATATTGTAGATGCATATTTATAAATATATTAAAGATGCATTCAATGAAAATGCAAGTTGTATATATAAGAAACCACGTTTAAATATATAAAGATCACGTTTAAATATATAAACAAATTGATTTAAAATTTTAGACGACGACCTTTGACCTAATATTATTAGCTAACAAATAATCTAAAATATCCTCTTTATTCTAGACACTAATTTTTGTTATGACTACTAAAAGAGAATTAAAATTTACATTTAATCCGTCGTTGAATTTTTCAAAATTTCACAGGTTTATTAACACATAAAACCTCAATCTATTAAATCAGGAAATATATATTGACCAACTTTTCTTATTGAAACCATATTCTGAAGTTAAATAGTTCCCACTTACTTCGTCGTAAAGAAAACCACATGCTTGTTGCAGTTAGCTGAATTCTCGAATTCGACATAAAAGCAGCTACAACTACGAACAACATGGATACTAAATATACTAATAACATGGATACATATCTGAATATGGCATAACATATTTCAGTAATTTAAATACATATCAAGATGATGAGAATATGCTCTGCTCGCAGTATTAGAAGAATCCAAAGCTGTCTTTGAATTTCGATCTAAGTACATTGACAAACACACTGCTCAACTACTTACACAAGCAATCATTCGGACCCCAATTATTCAAGTGTTCATCCTGCAATACATGTTGCTGTTGAAGTTTCAAGGGATTTGCTAAATCTAAAGTGCCGTGACGTCGGTGATGCATTGGAGCATTCATCAGTTTACTAGTGACCGCTGTAAATTATCTTTCTATATCGAATAAAAACACGCGGATAATGTAGTATCTTGACATCAGACTTTTAGACGGCAGACTTTTCATCTATTGCTGCTTATATTTCAAGGGTAAATTAGCCATACCATAGAATAGAGGGAATTGAACTAACTTGGAGACATTTTGAAAACACGTTGTTTGACTTATTAACACAATATTCACCTGTTGTTCGTCGCAATCGCAGATCAATATTATCCCCATGGTTTGACTCAGACCAAGGCAACTAATCAATGAGCGAGAAAAGCTCTGGATATTATATAGAACAAGTCTTACCTCCTATGAAGTTTTTAGACAGTTTCGGTATAAGTGTACCACAATGAAAAGGGTCAAACGTCGTAATTTTGAGGAATTTGCAATTAGTTAATGTAGTCACAATTCTAAGGTATTCTTCTCCTATATTCATAAAATGACCAAAAGCGATCATATACTACCAGTTCTGATAGATAATTCTCATAATGTGATGATTTATCTAAGGCAGAATTGCTAGCTAATGAGTTTTCACGTTTTGCTTGTCAGTATCCTGACTTTTCTATTGAATATAGTAATTGTAATTCAAATGTGTATGATGTATTGACAAATAAATATCATCCTCCCTTTACAATCAATGATGCATATATAACACTTAAGCGTTTAAAATCATCCAATGCAGCTGATCCAGATCGAATCCCGACCATAGCCCTGAACATGCTCGCACATCTTAATGCTATATATATATATATATATATATATATATATATATATATATATATATATATATATATATATATATATATATATTTGTTATTGCGAAAAATCGCTTGAAACTGTGGTCCAGGAGCCAAAGCTGGCTCACATTTTTTTCGCTGTTGATAAAGCAAAAGCCGAACGTCAATAAATAACTTTGTTGTTTATTTTCTCAAAGACAAACTGCTGGAAATATTGGTGAGATAATATTTATTGAAAAAAAGAGTTCATTGAAAAGGACCCCAGCTGTGAGAAAAACACCCACAACTATAATATATATATATATATATATATATATATATATATATATATATATATATATATATATATATATATATCAATGCTCACTTTGTCAGAGTTGTATTCCTTCGCGATGGAGACATTTCGTAGTTATTCCAATATTCAAGAAAGGCGAACGGATATTTGCCCCAATTACAAACAAGTAGCATTAACTTGCATCGCTTGTAAAGTCATGGAACTCTTAATACTTAGTCAAATTCCTAAAGAACTAGAATTCCGGAATCTAATAGTAGATAGCCAACACGGTTTTCGTCTTAATCGGTAACTATTAGTAATTTATTGTTATCCATGGATTTATGTCAATCTACATTTGATAAAAAGATTCAAATAAACGTTATATTTGTTGACTTTTCTCGTGCATTTGATATATCGCCGCATTATATTCCCATACAAAAACTCAGAAGCCTTTGTATAGATGAAATATCTCTTGAATTAACGATTATTTATCGGATAGATCGTTTAGGGTACGGGTAGTGTTGGACATTATCAAATCTCGCAATATATTTGCGTGTGTTCCCCAGGGCGCAGTAATCGCACTGTTTCGCTCTTTATCAATAATCTTCCTGAAGCTATTCAACCTACCATTGCTATGTTTGTGGATAATGTACAGATTTGGAGTGGGAATGTTAGTACGGATGATGTTAGTGTTTTGCAGTAGGATATAAACACCTTTTGAATTGGTCCGATACAATTTTTATCTCTATTAATCCAGCGAAGTGTGCACATTTTCACAATTAGATCATGTTTCACCTTCATATGATCTGGACTCAGTAAACATACTAAAGGTATCAAAGTACAGATATCTTGGAGTGATCGTTTCATCGAATTTGAGATCTGCATATAATACTAAGATATTATGTCATCGAGCATTTGGATAACTGATGATGTTTCGAAGATCATTCCAGTCATTTAGTCCCGATTCATTTATGAAGATATTTGTGTTTTATTTTCATATCATCGAATTCGGCCTTACTGTTAACTTTGCTCAGTGTTATGAGCTTATGTATGCTCCGTTGCTGCTGTAAACAAAATATTGTACTAATCATTTTACATTTATCAGAACAATTCGCAAAGTAATAATAATGAGTAAAATAAATGCGTTCGGGACGATCATAAGATTTGACAAATATGCAAAAAACTGTCAATCCTCAAGCAAATACTGGCTTAAAGCAGCAAGATAGTCTTATCGCAGACAAGTCAATTGGTTTGTTGTCTACTAAATCTATCATTGAGCAGGGGGAACTTCTCCATGTACCTAAACTAACAAACTTAATTTGTGTTAAATTTACTGAACCTATACCAAGGAACAACGTTTTCAACATCTTCATTAGGGACTTCTCTGCACGTTTCAAAGGAAACGTTATTTTTCATTCAATAAAATATTACAAGGTAGAGATAATGATATATTTTTGCACCCCTGAGCTTGCCCATGATTACTTGGACAATTTCAATAAAAACCATTCAAGTCGTGGTAAAATATTATCCGACACACATGTCAGATGAAGACATTCTAGCATTTGACAAGATTTAAAGATTAGCAATATCAGATTTATTACAGGGAAGAGAGGATTGCAATTCCCGTGGTATTTTGTTATTCCTCGGTAGACGTGGCCGAGGGTCAAACTCATTCCGAATGTAACCCTTTCCTGAGACATAATCTGGCATTTACTCTGATCGAAACTGACTCTATGACCTACCACCATTGTAATGTCTGACACAGATGGGGACATTTGAGTTCTGGATGTCTTCTTCCCCGCTTTTGCGAGATATGTGGCTCTCTTGATGACAATTCTGAAAAATGCTAAAGATCCCCGCACTGTTCTAACTGCGGATAAGTCCATTTAGCCTGGTCGAGAAAATGCGCTTCCTTCAAAAGCTGCAAGAAACGTCATATGGTAGATCAGATGAAGCCATCCAGTTTTGCCGATAAATGCTACGCCAATAATAACAACAGGATGTCTGACTCAGACCTCTTACGGCTTGTTGAAGCCAAGCACCAAAAATCAATGGATAATATGACCGTTATAATAAAAAACCTAATGTAAAAGATTGGTGAGGTTCAAAGTCCACCTACATCAGTTGTTAAATCTAAAACGGCACCTAGAGGAAATGATTGGAGCCTTGTGTTGGGAAATGAAGATAATGCCCGTGGGCAAATGATTTTACATGTCGAGGACGGAAGCGGAAAGGTCAACCTTTCCGCCTCTTGTTCCGACTAGGTGGAGGGCGTTTTATTTCGGTTACATTGAAGCAATGCGAAGTAACCAAGAGCCTTTTTCACTGAATATTCTTCAGTGGAATCCGAGAGGTGCTTCCGCCCTTAGGCTTCTATCTGGTAGAGATGCAGATGTCGTAGTCCTTCAGGAGACTGCGTCTCCTGAAGGATTATATAATCGAGTAATATACTCTCCCAATATATTACTCGATTTATCCCTAAGCACATCAACACCCACTTTACTCCATATATAACCCCTCCACACTCCTCTTCTCAAGGTATTCTAACCCTAGTTAAAAGCTTCTTAAGTCCTCCATCTTATTAAACTACTCATGTCCAGGCCTTTCTTGTTTAGTTATATCACTAGTTAAGAATCGTAAACGCATTAGAATAGCCAATACCTACATCTGGTCAGGGAGATTTACAAGAATCGTGACCTCCTGGACGAATTGTAGGTAGCGGCTGGCATGTTACTCGATGATTTCAACGACAGAACTAGTCGTTGGATTAATGCTGCACTCCATAGAGCAAGGAACGACTATCTTATACATAAGCCACCAACCACCACCTTTCATTGCTCAACATCAAACTCACTCATCGACATATTACTGCTACATAGGATGTGGTTGTTAAAACCCATCTGCATTGAGCAGTCGCGCAAACAGTTGACAACCTCCCATGACCTAATACGCTGGCGGCTAGAGGAAGATACGTTGCTTAAAAAGATGTTTCACTTTGATCCTATCAGAATTGCCTTCTTTCGGACAGCTATCCAACTCTTCCCCAGGATAGGGAATGATCGTTTGACCTAATTTAATTCCTACCTCTCTTCTGGGATCCTTTTGACTACCTATAGAGGTCGCATTCACAATCCCACTCCCACAAAACTCAAGGTCCTAGCAAAAATGTTACACCTTCTCAATCTCTCTGCTACCTTTAGACAGGTTCTCTCAAATGAATACTAGAGTTTTAGATATAGGCTCCAGCTGAGTAGGGACAGGACGAAGATCGCTTGTCTTAATCCCTTTAGGATTTCTTCTGGAAGATATTCAAGAAGGAGAAGTTTGCCTGCTGGAAAGAGAGAGAGCATCTGAGTGAATTAGCAAAATAGGCTTTTGCAAGGTTTTGCAAGAATCACTACCCTTACATAATTATGAAGCAACTTAATCTTCCCAACCAATCCGCCTTGAGGTGACTTCAGGAGCTTGGACTTATTTGTTACAGATATCCTTAATTCCTGGAGCCAACTTCCAAGCACCTCCAAAAACGTCGCTCCATTTTCTTCTCGAGTTTGTCAGATTTTGACAGCCGATCAAAGGAGGGAAGTGCCTTTCACACTGCTTTTAGCCTCACTATTCGATGTAGCCGGCATCAACTGTAGCCGACGTATATTTTTACCGAAGAAAAAATCGTTTCATGTCCCAAAGACCTAAGGCCCATTTCGATTCAAAATTCCCTCATCTCAATCTACGAAAAAGCACTTGCGCGTAGAATCAACGACCATATAAGTAGGCATAACTTTATACCACCGAGTGTTCATATGCTTGTTTAAGAACGCTCTGCCAATTCAGCAATAGGTAAAGTGCATCAGTTTTGTCAGGACAACATTCATCAGCTTGCTGTGACTGTTTTTCTTGACTTTTCTGCTGCATTTGATCTCCATTCCTTTCGTTATCTCCCCTCTCAGGTCCATCGGGTTGCCTGCGAGAATTGTGAACAGAGTGGAGAACCTTACTGTATACCAGGCGATTTTACTATGGAGACGACCCTGATGCGCGTCAGTTCCCTAATCGATCTGTTTCCGCCATACAGGCCCTCTCGAATGAATACTGAAGCACTAGATACAGGTTCCAGCTGAGTAAGGATAAGACGGGTATTGCTCGCCTTAGTCCTTCTCAGTCTTCCTTTTGGAAGATTTTCAAGAAGGAGAAGTTTGTTTGTTGGAAGGATATATTATTGGATTGGATAGGGAATGCAGGCCTTGACAAAGTTTTGGAGGAGTCACTATCCCTACACAACTATGGAGCCACTCAATCACCTCAACCAATCCCGCCTTGGTGTAACTTCAGGAGTAGGGATCTATCTGTTACGGATATCCTTAACTCCTGGGGTACACTCCCTGCCACCTCCAAATTCGTCGCACCACTTTCTTCTCGTGTCTGTCAGCTTTTGACAGCCGATCAGAGAAGAAAGGTGGCCGTCACAATGCTTTTAGCCTCCCCATCCGATGTAGCAGGCATCAATACATCTTTTATTTCTAAGAAAAATCCTGCTCCGATGTAGCAGGTATCAATACATCTTTCATTCCTAAGAAAAAATCCTGATCATGCCCTAAAGATCTGGGACCCGTTTTTATTCAAAATGCCCTCGTGTCGATTTACGAAAATGCGCTTGCGCGTAAAATCCGCGACCATTTTTCGATTTACGAAAAAGCGCTTGCGCGTAAAATCCGCGACCATTTAAGTAGGCGTAATTTGATCCCTCTAGGTTTTCATGGGTTCGTCAAAGGTGGCTCGGTCCATTTAGCAGTAGTGAGGTAGATCAGTTTTGTCAGAATAATAGCCATCGTCCAGTTGTGGATGTTTTCCTTGACTTTTCTGCTGCATTTGACCGCATCTCTATTCCTTTTGTGATCTCTTCTCTCAGGTCCCTCGGGTTGCCTGCGAGAATTGTGAACAGAGTGGAGATCCTGTTGTTTACCAAGCGATTTTACTATGAAGACGACCCTGATGCGCGTCAGTTCTACCCTATTACGGGTGTACCTCAAGGATCCCCACTTTCTCCTATCTGATATAATCGGTTAAAGGGGGCCTCAGATCCCCCTGGACCTGAGGCCATAGAAGAATGGACAGAAGACTATCAAATCCGAACATCTGTGACTATTTTGAATATGTTTATCTGACTATCTATTTGTCTTGACGATTTTTTTATTTATCGGTTGTATTATTTAATTTAAGTCTTTATTATTATGTATAATTCGGTTAACTTTGCAACAATCATGGTTTTCTTCACTACGAAGTAAGCAGGAACTATTTGACTTCCATAATATAGTTTCAATAAAAAGTTTCTCAATATATATTTCCTAATTTAAGTAATTGTGTTGACCTGTCACTTTACCCTGTGTCAATTCATTATTCTAATGTTCAACTGCAATGTTTATTCTATGAATATTAACTATAATATTAGAGTTAATTTTTATATAGCTGCATTGCTAGATAATGCAAGAACAGCATTTCGGTACATTTTGTGATTTTGCCTTGAGGCATTGTTCAATTCGAGAGTCGTTGGTTTCATTTGCTTTTTTATTGTAATCAGTTAACTTGCCTTTAAATTGTTATCCAAATAGCTCGGTTTTATTTTTATCTTGTAATCACTTATGTATTTTCAAGAAATGTAATTTGTAAAGATATTTTTAATCTGTAGTTTTTCAATGATAATTAGAACGCGAATTTTATAGTTATTTTTTCGTATTAGCAGCTGTATCAACACTTGAATGTTGCATAGATAATTTAATCTCTAGTTATTTTCCAAGAAAGGTGTGGAACAGCACAGAAAATATTGTATTCTTATGTGTATTTATAAACGAAGAATATTCAGTCAATACTTCTCCGTATACTTCTCTGTATAATGTTCATTCTTTTATTTCGCTATACATTATTTGTATTTCTGATCAGGTAATAATCGATCTAATAAGATGATTATTGCCTGATTTTTTGCTTTCTCCTATAAATCATATCTTTTTAATCTCCAGCGCCTTGTGAATTCAACCGTGAATATCTATTTTCGCCTCCGCTGTATTGATCGTATTTCATCTTGCTTCTATAAACTCAACTGGCTAACTATGGAAAACCGTATTCTATTCTGTAGCCTTTGTAACACTTTTCGCCTCCTTTCCTTGAATCACATTCTTCTCCACATATTCCTACCCTTACCGAATCCCACCTCACCTTTATAAATATTCTTTCATGTAACTCTCTTCTTCCTATGTCCGTCATTTTCCTCAAACTCTGGCCGCCGTTCCTTTTTTATTATCGTTTATTTTTTCTGTGATAAATTGCCATCCGCTATCCTCTCAACCGTTTTCTTTACATCCTTCAAACATAGTCTCCCTTCTTTTCGTCCTTTACTAATTGATTTTAATTATTCACACTTATTAAAATGTTCCACACTCTCCAGCACATCAACATCAACCTATTGAAAAGATCATACATTTGTTCTTTGCTTGTTTTAATTTTGTTGTTGTAAAACCGCATATTTGTAATTTAGTGGACTTTACTAAATTACATATTTGTAATTTAGTAAAACTGCATATTTGTTATTTAGTGTTTCTTACAATAATACTTTTAAATATAAGTATTATATACTTATAATATACTATAATATACTTATATTTATATACTAGAAACCGTATATTAATTTTCACTTTTTATGAACAAAATCTATTATTTCTGAGAGTTATATCTTTTAATCAAAATTTAATAAATAAGGCTATTACTTAAAAATTATCAGTGTCTCTGTATGTCGTCCCCAGCATAGAAACTGCTTTGCCGGTTTGCACGGCCAGTCTGATCCTCTGGAGTAAAAATGTCTTTGCGCGAGGCTCGTCGCAGCAACGGCGGAGACGCTTACCGAGCTCGTCAAAAAAACGGTAGCCTTTCTACCCAAGGCGTCGAGAGTTTCAATACCTATCGGTATAAAATCCATTCGACTGGATGTGATGGCCTCATACTTTTTCTTTATTTCCTCAGCTTCTGTGACTACATCACCTGATCCTGACAACGCCGTAGATAAATGACTTGGAGACAGTGGATCTACACATGTCACGTCCCAGCATGCAACGCCCACGTTCCCACGGGGTCAACGTACCGCCATCCGGTCGTTTTCCATCGGAGCGAGTAAAATCTGAAGGTTCAAGGCGGCTCGGTACGTGAGCTTTTCTTAGCGCATTTTGAACTGTGCTGTTCAGCATTGAATGACGGGCAAAATGACAAGGCGAAACGTAAACAACTCAAGCCATGCGTTCCTAGCCTGTCAACGACTGCACCGCAACGGCACGTATGGGGTTGGCATATTGGCACTCCTAATCGTAAGGCGATTGTCACTCGTAAGACCTCGTCGTTGAGCAAAGTTCCAGTCGTGAACATTGGAACTGCCTGTAGAAATGCTTCTACAGCAGGTGCCTTACACTGATTAGGCGGGCTGTAGTAATTGCATCGGTAGCACTTGCCGCGAGCTCGAGCGCACTCACCTCGAATAGAGGGGTGCTCCATTCTTTTTGCGTGGTTCCCAAAGTAGGCAAATGCTCGGCGTCTGTGGCGTTAATTGGATAGAACCAATCATTTGGTTGTTCTCGCCGGAAGCCAGAGCTCTGCCTGTTACTAATTAAATGCAAATGTTCAAGATTGTCGTGAAAATCTTTCGTTCCGAACAGCAATGAATCATGAAGTTCTGTAGGGAGAAGATCATGGACGACCGATATCGATGACATGTAAGACGTTAAGTAAGCTGGCGTGCATTGAGTGATACTCTTAAAATGCCTAGACCCCCGTGAGTTCTCGGCAAGGTGGCTTGTTGCCAGCTAGATTATGATAATTTCACGTTAAGTACTTTTTCAAGTTAGTCCTCTGAGCAGCATCGTAATCCTGGAGAACACTGCTTCGGTAGCATGACGTTGCGTTGTGTCTAGCCAAGCGGCTACCCATCAATTTCAGTTGCGATATCTTGTCAGTAGCACCTTATCAGCGGCTTCGTAGCTGGCTATAACCCCAAGTAAAGTGGGATCAGCCGGCTCAACGTGCTTTATACCTGGGAGAATTATGTGAATCCTTGAAAGCGCGGTTGGTGAATGTGAAACGAATTCGCATTTCGTTTCGTTTAGATATAGCCTGAATTCAAGGCCGAGTTGGGCTAGTAGTTCGTTATCGTGGCATATGTATTCCGTGCGGCATCCGATAACGCCGTCGTCAAGATACCAAACATTAAAACTGGAAGTGAGTCTTTTGAGCAGTAGATGGATGGCTAGGCAGAATAGCGGCCCGAGACGATCGCCTTGTTGAAATCCTTATCGTGATTCGATCGTGTGATCGCCGTATTGCAGGAGACTTACGCCGGAGTAGCAGCAATGAACAAAGCGGGATAACACGGAAAAGTGCTCTGTCGTTTCTGTCAGCACAGTTGTACCACAAGCATTGTTAAATGTATTAGTAAAATATATCTTTAACAGGCCTTCCCCGCACGTCATTCCCTCAGAGGAACAAGCGTGTGGCGTGCACAGCCGCATCACAACCTGATTTTATTCCAACGCCGATCTGATAAGGCTTTAAAAATGTGGAAGCTTCATTGTGAATCAGTTACAAGGCAGTATATGCCACCAACCGACGAAGTGTATTGCCAATTGCGATGGAACGAAGCCCTCCATCTTTCTTGTTGAAACTCAGTAGAGTGGCGCTAAAGAAATACAACTGGACTGTTTTTGGTACATTTTCTTTGAGGACGATATTGATGAAATTTGTCAACTGTTTGACCAGTCCTGTGTCTCTCCAAGTGTCTCCTGTGCCGACTAGGTCTTGAAGGTGACGTGGGCGAAGTCCGTCAAAACCTCCCGCCGTTCCCATAAAAAATGAGCGCATCGCCGCGATAATGTCATCTGGAGTTGCTATGATAGCCTCTGGGAGATATGCTGATTATATAGCGGATAATTTGAGCATTTTCGTGGGATAAGGGGGCGAGCTTTTCGTCACTTGAAGCAATTCTAATAAACCATCTGATGTCCCCGTCTTTGACCTTCCTTGTTATCATCTTCGCCACCTCCTCAATGAATCTTGATGATGTTTCCACGATACTCGAGACATTGTTATTCCTAGTCTTCCGTTTATGTTTCTCGTTTCCCAGTGATGGCTTGATGACAGAGAATGACTGTGTTGCTTGCTTGATCTTTGCAGTCAGGCTAGTACCGTCGTCCTCCCTTGATACCTTGCTGATAACACTAAGGCAAGCCTTTGCAAAGTAAAAGAGGGCTACCCAGTTTGACTCAGCTGTGGGGTCGGTATTCACATGCCCAAGAGCCGTTTTGAGTGTCTGCGCGACCGAAGTTCAAGAACCCCGCGAGATACGTAGGATCACGGGGCAGTGGCGGTCCAAAACTGGCGTTAAACGATCGGTGAATGATAACTTGATTGAGCAATTAAGTCGATGTCGGCCTGGTTAGTGTCGTTTTCCACGTAAGTCGCTGATGTATCATGTTTATCGCAAATTAATGGCGTCATCTGTTATATCAAAACGATTTAAATTCATTTTATCTTCAGCCACTCGCATTTCCCCCAATCGCACCCCTTCCGAAATCGCTTAACTATCTTCTGCACGGATCGAAGAACGCTGTCGCGAAGAAAACGGCGAAACATCATGCTACATCCGAAACATCGACGGAAATTTTCAAGTTGTCCAAACCCGTTACAAAATTCGATGACGCTCCATCTCCCCTATGTGTATTCTCCGCTAGCTACTTTCACCACATACGATTTCCGCCTCGGCCTCCTCAACACTAGATATATTTTCCATAAATCCGATCTCATCCTCAACCTCTTAAATAAGTAAACCATTGATCTCTTATGCTTCACGGACTCCTGGCACTTTGATTCCGACGAACTGTCCATTCGCCGTCTGCTATCTGCCGGACGCTCATTACTCGAATCCGCAAGCGCCCTCAGCACACACCCTTCTAAGTTCTTTAATCGTGACGGCATTGCCGAGTTCGCCCGTAACCCCGCGCTTCGTCGAAAAATCACTCCCCCTTTCAGTCCTTGCTCTTTTGAATTGCTCACTTGTTGTATTTTAGCCCGATCACTGTGGATCTCGCCATTGTATACCGTCCTGATTCATCATATCCTACCTTCTTATTTTTACAGAATTCGCTAATCGCCTGTCCCACTGTTCTTTGTCCTCCATCCCGTCACTTGTTCTTGGTAACTTCAATATCAGCCTTGACCACACCTCTTCCACCGATTCCATCCAGTTCATCAGCATTATATCCAACTAATACTTCAAACTTATCTCCACTGCCCCACACACATATCCTTGGCGAGACACTCAACATAATCTCTGTTCCCGATCGTTTTCCTTCCTTCACCTCACTAAATATATTCGATCCTGGTCTATCCGATAACTCTATCGTCACCCTTGATCTCACTTTCAACTAAACCCACCTCACACACCTACCATCCTACGTTGCCCTTGGAGAAATCTTGATCTCCCCTTCTCAGCTCTGCCTTACTCAAATCGTCTCTATCCTCTCCCATAATAACATCATCATCTCCTCACGATTTCGCTTTTCTTCTCGACTCTAAACTCAATCCACTCTCGATTTTCTCTTGCCCCTCAAGCATCATCCTCACCATCGCTTGCACCGTTCCCATGGTTTGACATCTAATGACTACTCTCAAAGCGTCGACTCTGTTATGCTTTTCGAATCTTTCACCGCTCTATCAGACGTGATATCCGCTAGCTATCTCCGTATCTCAGTGATTCCTATCTTGCTCTTCGCTGATCTCATTTCGACCTATTACGCACCAAATGCAACTCTTTATGACAGCATAAAATCATCACTTCATTCAACTCTAAGTCTGGCATACTTTTAACTCAATCCTTGCTAGCTCCTCATCGTCTGGAAAAATCAGTCACATGATTAATCGTCATTTCTCCAGACCAAAATATCTACGCTGCTCTCTTTCACACCCCCTGCCTACATCCCATCCTACTCTTCCCCGCTTCGCCTCATCCTCCCAGAACACTTTTCATCGTTTACCTCTCTCACGTGACGAAGTTTCATCTGTCTTTATGTCCTTGCCTAACAAAACTTCACCTGCCGATCCAGTGCCTACACCCATTCTTAAATCCATATGCTCAGCCTTTTCGCCAATTATTCAAAATCCATCATCCTACCCCTACAACGCATCAAAAGCTCTGCCGTTCGAGTGATCATACATCTTTGCCGATTCGATCACACATCTTGCTAAACTCGCATGTCCTACCATTCACATCCGCATTTAACTCCGTAGTGCAAATAATATATATGGACACCGTAGTGTAAATAATATAATTTAGTAAGGGAAACCTAAAAATTCAACGAACTTGCTTTAGAACGCATTGCAAATGACCTTAAATCGTGTATCATTTATTATTAGCATAGTAAAAATTTAGCGTTAAATTGTAAAAGTTTAAATTTACATAGTAAATCCTTTTCTGGTAGTTATGCTTCGATTGAGACGCATCATAACTACCGTGAGTGATTTCATATCACTTCGCCTTTATCAAGACTATGTTAATTATGCTCCGTCTCATTATTACAATGTCCACGCTAAATTCTCACAAGATTTTGGTAATCTATTGGTAATCTATTCGGTATTTTTGTCAACGAACCACCTGATATTCTGAGTTTCCACTCATTGTTGCACGCAACCAATCTTAAAATTGCTGAGTAGTGAGATTAAATTTAGATATAGACATAATCCAATCAAAGATCAACATGATTTCTGAGTTGGCGTGTTCAAATGGTTTGCCCATCAATATATCGAACACTAGTTCGCATGCTTATTTGAACACATAATCGTGTTACATCGCCAACATATTATCTATGTGATAAAGTCATCGAATTAGTTTCACACGTAAACGATTTCTCTAAAAATCCGTTACTTGTAAGTCCAAATGCATTTTTCTAGAAAATGGATTTAACAATTTGTCCACTCGCCGACACACTGATTTTTATGTTTAAGCTACTAATATGGGTGCCTGATTTTATGTTCGTTCAGTTTTCTAAATCCTTAATCACTCAAAATACTTGTAAACATTTTCGTTCTCGCTTATTTATTATAAGATTGTGAAAATAAACTATGGATTTTTAATCGGGTGGTCTCGATAAATGATAATTTGGATCATCCGTGTGGATGCTGACATATCATCCACACATCATCCGTGTGGTTGATGACATATTTAAATTACGTAATGTTTATTCTCAGTTCTTTCTGGAGAGCGATAGAACGTGGAGTAAGAGGGAATTACGGGAACGCAGTGATAGAGAAGTGGGGTGAGTGTCGTCTAAGAAAGGGAGGTTGATGAACGATGGAGAGCCGACAGCGATGAGACAAAAAATTACGAGAAAAAGGCGGGGTTGTGTCCGGATGTAGATGGTGGGTCAGTAGAGTCTGGCAAGATATGTGGATGTCTGGTCAAAGCGACGGAGACGTAGGAGCACTCGAACAGCGAAGTTGATGAGGCGTTGTAGGGGTAGGATAATGGATTTTGGAGAATGGTCGAAAAGGCTGAGGAAGTAATCGATTTTAGGGAAAAGAAGCGATGAAAGAAGTGACATACAAGAACGGAAGTCGATAAGGGGGCAGATACGGCGGATGACACGAAAAATTAAGTTAGACGATCAGATATTGTCATGGACGAAAGGTTTCATGGAAAGGTGATCATCGAAATGGAATCCTAAGAAATTGAGATTGTGGAGTATGGGGATGATTGATGAGGCAAAAGATACAGTGGGAGATATGTTAGGTTAACGGGTGGAGGATCCACATTATTTTGGACTTGTCGGGGTTTAGAACGAGATGGATATTGGAGAGACGTTTGTAGATAGAAGAAAGACAGTTTGAGGCAGAAATTGCGATATCGTATATGCGATGGACGGATGCATGAGCATATATTATGATGTCATTGGCGTATTGCATGACGTTAAAGGAGTAAGGTTTGATAAATGAAGAGAGATCTCCGAGCAGAAGAAAGAAAAGCAGGGGTCCTAGGACTGAACTTTATGTGACCCCGCAGAAAATAGGGATGGGAAAAGATGATTAATTTGAATAGACGCGAAAAGAACGATCGGATAGATATTAGGCAAACCATGATATGGAGGAGGAAGAAAAGCCATAGTCATAACGAAGGCGAGAAGGGAGGATTGAGTGGTTAACGATGTCGAAGGCTGTGGAGAGGTCGAGGGAGATGAGAATACTATATAGAGCCTTGTCACAAGAAATGAGTAGGTCGTTGTAACATTTATGCAGGCTATTTCTGTGGAGTGATTAGAGCGAAAAGCGGATTGGAAAGAAGGGTATAGATTGAATGAATAGAGATAAACGTTGATCTGTATTAAGATAAGGCGCTCTCACAGCTTGGAAAGAGTAGAGTGGAGCAAAATCCGGCGATAGCTATAAGGAATCGAGGGGTCATACGATTGTTTCTTAAGGAGAGGACGAACGATCGCGTATGGATGAAACAAGGTGGTGATGAAAAGGGATATCGATGAGCATACGAATTTATGTATGGGGGTAGGCAGGGAATCGGCAGGTGAGGTTTTGATGGATAAAGACAGATGATACTTCGGCAGGTGAGACTGGGAGAAGATGAAAGAGTTCCGGGAGGATGAGGCAATTAGCAGTAAGATGAAATGGAGATTGGGTTTTGAGAGAGCAACGTTGATACTTTGGCCGAAGAAACGACGAATAATAATGGGGATTGATGTTGCAAGACGAAGGGGAGCGAGAAAGGATCGAGGTAAAAGTATGCCAAAGACTTAGAGTTGAATGAAGTGTTGATTTTATGCTGCCAGAAGGAGTTGCATTTGGTACGTAGTAGGTTGAGATGAGACCGGCGAAGAGCAAGATAAGAATCACGGAAAGACGGAGTGATCGAGCGGATATTACGTCTTTGATAGCGGTGATAGACTCTCAAAGCATGACGGAGTCGACGCTTTGAGAGTAGGCATTGGATGTCAAACCATTGGGCACGATGCAAGCGACGGTGAGGGGGAGGCTCGAAGGGCAATAAAATATCGAGAGTGGATGTGAGTTCAGAGTCGAAAAGAAAGGCAAGATCGTGAGGAGAGGAAGATGTTATTGTGGGAGAAGATAGATACGATTTGAGTAAGGCAGAGCGGAGAAGGGGAGGACAAGATTTCTCGAAGAGCGACGTAGGATGGTAGGTGTGTGAGGCGGGAAGTGGTTGAAGTGATATCAAGGGTGACGAGAAAATGATCTGATAGATCAGGATTGAGATGTGCAGTGATAAGTAGGCAGTAACACGATCCGGGGCAGCTATGATGTCGAGTGCCGCGCCAAAGATATGTGTGTGGGGCAGTGGAGATTAGTTTGTAATTGTAGTGGGATAGAATGTTGATAAACCGGATGGATTCGGTGGAAGAGGGGCTTTTGAGGTGGATGTTAAATTCGCCAAGAATGAGTGAAGGGATGAAGGACAAAGAACAGTGTGAAAGGTCAGCGAGTTCGGTAAAAAAATAAGGAGGTAGGAGCTGATCAACCAGGACGGTATACAATGTCGAGATCCAGAGTGATCAAGCTAGAAGATCGACAAGTGAGCAATTCAAAAAAACAAGGACTGAAATTTGGAGTGATTTTGCGAAGAGACGCACGGTGACGAGCGAATACGGCAATGCCACCATGATTAGCGAATTTAGAAGAGGATGATCCGAGTGGGCGAGCGGATTCGACTAGTGAGCAACTGACAGAGAGCAAACTACGAATTGAGATGTCGTCGGAATCGGAGTGGCAGGATACGGTGAGTCAGAAAATATCAATGGATTGCTTGGTGAATAGGTTGATGATAAGATCGGATTTATTGAGAATAGATCTAGTGTTGAGGAGGCCGAGGCAGAAACCGTGTGTGGTGGTGAAATGGGATAGCGGAGAATACACATAGGGCAGTTGGAGCGCCATCGAATTTTGTAACGGGTGTGGACAAGTTAAAAGTTTCTGTCGATGTTTCGGATGGAGATGGATGTTTCGTCGTTTTCCTCGCGACGGCGTTTTTCGATGCGAGCAGAAGAGTGCTGAGCGATTTCAGAAGAGGTGCGATCGGGGAAAATTCGAGTGTTTGAAGATGAGATGAGTTTAAATCGTTGGAAGAGGACGCTTGAGAGCGATGCTTGAAAACAATTTTCAGCAGAGGGGGCTGAGAAGGATTAGATTGAGAAGATTTGTTTAGGCGGATGAATGCGACAGGAGAGATGTAGTTGAAAAAAGATGCTTTATCCGCCGGAACAATAGACGAGAGGATTGATCCGAAGGCGGAAACGTTGTTTTTTAACTAAAAAACTCCCAATCAGTTAATTTTCATATCTTTATAGGCGCACACCACAAGTCGGTGCAATGCACAAAATTTGTGACATCAAAGCATCAGTACCGCCAAAACAATGTGCGAAGTTTCTCGCCGCACAGTGATGGCAGATCACCACAGAGACGTATTGCTGGAGATAAGGAGGTGGAAGGAGTGATATTAGTGACGATTACACACTTATCGCGAGAAGGAAAGCGTTTTCGCAAAGGAGAACGAGTGACGTGATTTGGTGAGATCATGATAGGAGAGCTGACATTTGAGGATTTGGAGGGAATTGGTTTGACGGCGAGAGACATATAAGATAAAGATAATATAGGTGGTGGTAAGCGATGTGTGGAAAGATTATGAGTGAAAAGATCGTGATGTGCGGAAAGATCGTGATAATCCCTATTATCTTCCAATATCAGCCGATGAAGTTAAAGTAATTCTTGCTCGTGTCAATCCGTATAGTTCTTCCGGTTCTAATGTATCTATTTTATTAAAGACCTTATCAAACTACTTAAGCCGTTTTCTAGTCGATATATTCAGAATAGTCTTACCGCCGGATGTGTGTTTGACTTGCGGAAATATGCGATTATTGTTCCTGTCTCAAAGAAAATCACTACGAATTGTAGTGATTATAGACCAATAAGCCTGTCTAGTTCGATGTGCAAGGTTCTTGAAAAATAAGTCGCTCGTAGAATTGGGAGTCACTTAAACACTCATGGAGTCATTGCGTCTTCTCAGCACGAATTCCGTCACAGTTGATCTAATTCCTCACGAAATGTGAACTAAGGCACTTAGTTTTGGCAATTCAATTGATGTAATTTTTATTGACTTTTTGAGAGCCTTCGATTGAGTTCCGAATGAAAGTTTGCTTAGCTCATTACGGAGTTTCTTCGTTGCTGTGTAGGTGAATCGGCAATTTCCTTCGAAATAAATTTTTTAGAGTTAGAGTTGGAATCCATATATCCTCCACAAACGTGTAAATTATGGGGTTCCACAGGGTACTGTACTCGATCTTCTTTTCTTTATTGCTTACCCTAATGACTTGCTGGTAAGAAATCAGAACCCTTGCTTGGATTTAACGGATGACCTCAAAATCTTGTCTGTTAATATCAATGATACGTATGGTCGGTCCCTACATGATGACCTTGATCGAATACGCGAATAGAGTGTAGCTACGGCTATGAAATTGAATGTTGATTAATTTGTCCATATGAAGCTAGGAAATAGTAAACATCATCATGAATTTCGATTAGGGGTTCATACATTCGAATTTGTATCCGAGTGTAGGGATTTGGGTGTAATTTTGCTCAGAACATCGATAACTCGCTCAAATACTGATTTTATTTATGGTAAGGCACTGAATGCTATGAATTGCATCAAAAATACATTTGCATGACTACGCCTATTAAGTTTTAAGCGACTATATTGTACGTTGGTTCACCCACACACATTAAATATTGTATCAAGCATCATTTCCATCTACTAAGGCAGAATTCCCTAAGCTTGAGTCGGTGCTTCGAAGAGGCTTCAGATTGTATTTTCAATCTGCATATTCATACGTAGAACACTTAGCTTCCTTACAGCTGATTTCAGTAGATCAAAGTTTGATTTACCTATACTCATTGCGATGTGGCATATGTTTTATTCCGTAAGAGGATTTCCTTCTCATTATGTGACGATTAGTTCATCAGCTCGTAAATATCATCCTCTATCACTATATAATTTACCACATGACAAAGTCCCAAGCGTGGTGCGACTTTCACGTCGGTCCTTAAATGTATGGAATGTATACCTAAATAAATTGTATGTGCATCCAGCTATTTCAGTTTCAAGCAATAGCTTCGACATTGGCTATTAAATACTAAGGTGGACGCTTCAAGTTATTTTAGTTATTGAATTTTTTTAGCCATTTGCGGTTAATAACTTATGCGAAAAATAATAAATAAATATACATCTGAATGCTCATATTTTATAACGATAGAAAAGTCTACTCAACTTGAGTGTGATACGTCTGACAACAAGAACGTCACGTTTTGTGTGAACTGTTGAATATTCAAAACACCCAAACTTTACAAGGTCACTTTATTTGTTTCAGTAGGCATCGAGTTTTACAGTTTAAAGAAGTTCAATTTGTACAAATAATTGTGAATTCACGGAATCTTTTGAGCGGAAAGTCATTCAGCACAACAACAAAAACTGTTTTTCTGGTTGTTCTTTAAACCAGGTTCGAGAAACGTTTATTTGTTCTATTCGTTCGTGCAACGCTTAATTTGTATTGATTCATTTTTCAAAGTTCATACAATAATTGATTCGTGTAAGATGATATCGCACGACTCTGCCAGCTGCAAAAAAACCTCAGATGGTTGTTTGAAATTTTTCCGCATATTTTCTCACCTCCTTGTGCATTGCATTGAGCTTTGCAATATTACGAAAATATATTGAATTTTGCAATATTAAGTTTGCGTTATACCACTTTGCGTTATACTCTTATGTCGTTGAAAATAATAATTATAACATTCATATTCTTATTTTATTCACTGAGGAATCAGATAAGAAATCTCAGAACTTTGCGTTGCGGTTTGCTTTCCTAAAATCGGTAAGAAATCAAATACTTTCTCCTTTTAGCTCTGTAATTTCGGCTTATATAATCTTATTTACATTTTTTTAATAATTCGTGAGTAATTACCTCGATTTAGTTTAATGCGATCAGTTTTTATAATTCACTTCTGGAAACTTATGTTTAAAATATATTACATGTTTTATAGCTATTTGTCAGAAAGTTTTATTGATATTTAGCAGTTAAAAATATGTATAACGTTGAAAAGTAATTGTGCTTTTATACAGATAACAAACTCTTCCAAATGATCGTTTAATCATGTGAACATCAAGTAAAATATAACTTCAATAATTTAACAGCAACTTATAGCATAAATACATTGTGTATTAAAATTGTAAAGATCACTTAACTAACAGGGTTATATTTGATATATGATAATCTTATTTTAATACTTTAGTCGTCCAACTTGCTTATCCATAATATCCTATATGTTACATTGTATAGGTCATACATTGGCACACCTATTATAGATAAAAGCAAGCTATTTAATGTAACGCTACGTGTCCTTATATCGGGATTGAAGGACAAACCGTTCGTTTCAGTATATTGTTATAAAACGCTTGTTTGGACGAGCTAACGTTCAATTATTGCAGTAAACTTGCAGGTAGTATTTCTGTTATTAATCAACTAGTCGTCTTTGCACAAGATTTTTCGTGTAAGATTCGACAGTATTGCTGCTTGTAAAGCTTTGCGTGCATTCATCGTTTTTTTACTCTGGTTGATATATTGCAAAGTAATATATGATATGAGCATTGGTACCCCTACAATAATCTTACACAGGACATCCATATCACAAGCACTACGTAGATATAAAAGATATGTTAAGTTTAACACTCGTACTCGATTAGTGTATGATAATTTGTGTAACTTAGCCGTTGTCGTTTGAACCATTTACAAATAATATTCTCGATTACTATAGTCTCCAAAAAGTTGATAATAAGCGATATATTTGCATTCTACTATAAAATGCATATGACATATAAAGATATTTTTGTATGAATGATTACATTGCCATATTTTAGAAAGCTTGAAAAATTATTATAAATGGATGTGATCAATTATTGTTCCCTTTGCTGTGAATGTTGATTCAATTCCAATGCATAACCAACAACACACAAATCTTTAAAATGACCAATTCATTCATTTATTGTCATTAATGAAATATTCGGTTTTCACTATACAATACGGCTTATTGCCGTCTTCAGTAAAGACGCAGTTTTGCCGTCTCACTAAATACTGTTTACCACTGATCATTGGCAAAATGCACAAGATTGCGTTGAATCATCTCACAATCGTGAATATCAAACATTTTCTTAAAATTAATAGGCGATTTTTAAATTTATCAGACTACTTAATTTTGCCTTCAGTCCTTACAACCATCAGCTGATATGTTAAAATATACATACTATATTTATGATATACTCCGTGACTAAGGAAGTAACTAACTATGGAACATATCTTCTCTAAGAAAAGAGCTGTGATAGGTTCTAGAGTCACACCCACTTGTCCTGCGGCTGAAGAAACGGCTGTTTTAGAACCAATGATCATTAAAATTTCTAATATCCTTTCCATTCAAAAAACGCCGCATCAAAAAACGTCATCGCGAGAAAAACGGCAAAACATCACTCTCCATCCGAAACATAGACGGAAATTTTCAAGTTGTCCACACCCTTCCCAAAATTCGATGGCGCTCCATCTCCCCAATGTATCTTCCCCACTAGACTCTTTCGCCACCACATACGGTTTCCGCATCGACCTCCTCAACACTAGATATATTCTCTATAAATCCGATCTTATCCTCAACCTATTCACCAAGCAATCCATCGATCTCTTCTGTCTCACCGAACCCTGGCACTCGGATTCCGACGACCTTTACATTTGCCGTATGATCTCTGCCGGTTGCTCCCTAGTCAAATCCGCCCGCCCCCTCAGCTCATGCCCTTCTAAATACTCTAATCATGGCGGCATCGTCGCATTCGTGCGTCACCCCGCGTCTCTTCGCGAAATCAATCCACTTTCAGCCCTTGCTCTTTTGAATTACTCACTTGTCGTTCTTCAAGTCGGATCACTCTAGATCTCGCCATTGTATACCGTCCCGGTTCATCAGCTCCTACATCCTTATTTTTTGCCGAACTCGCTGACCTCCTTTCTCATTGTTCTGTGTCCTCAATCCCTTCAATCATTCTAGGCGACTTCAACATCCGCCTAGACCGCCCCTCTTCCACGGATTCCATCAGGTTCATCAACATTCTATCCAACTACAATTACAAACTAATCTCCACTGCCCCACACATATACTTGGTGGGGCACTCGACATCATCGCTGTCCCCGATCATTTTGCTGACTACACCTCACTGTCCATCTCTGATCCTGGTCTATCCGATTACTTTCTCACACAACCACACCGCTCCTCACACACCTACAATCCAACGTCGCCCTTGAAGAAATCTTGACCTCTCCCTTCTCCGCTATGCCTTACTCAAATCGTCTCTATCCTATCCCACAATAACATATTCATCTCCTCACGATCTCGCCGTTCTTTTCAACTCTGAACTCACATCCACTCTCGATCTTATCTTGCCCTTCATATCTCACCCACACCGTCACTTGCACTATGCCCCCTGGTTTAACACTAAACGCCTACTCTCAAAGCGTCGACTCCGCGATGCTTTTCGAATCTATCACCGCTCTCTCAGACGTGATTTCCGCTCGATCACTCCGTCTTTCCGTGATTCCTATCTTGCTCTTCGCCGGTCTCATCTCAACCTACTACGTACCAAATGCAACTCCTTCTGACAGCATAAAATCATCACCTCATTCAACTCTAAGACTCTCTGCATACTTTTCCTTGCTCGCTCCTCTTTTCTCCAGACCAAAGTGTTCACGTTGCTCTCTCAAACCCGGTCTCCATCCTATCCCACTCTGTCCAGTCTACTCTCATCCTTCCGGAACTCTTTCATCTTATCGCCGTCTCACCTACCGAAGTATCATCTGTCCTCATGTCCTTGCCCAACAAAACCTCACCTGCCGATCCCCTGCCTACTCACATATATAAAAATCCATATGCCCATCGATATCCCCATTTCTCACAACCTTGTTTAACTTATCCATCCGCAGTCGTATCTTCCCTTCACACTGGAAATCCGCAATCGTTCGTCCCCTCCTTAAGAAACAATCGCTCGACCCACTCCCTTCCTTCTAGCTATCGCCCCATTTCACTACTCCCTACTCTTTCTAAGCTCTTAGAACGCCTCATCTTAATACAGATCAACGCTTATCTCTCCTCATCCAATCTGTATCCTCCTTTCCTAATCCGCTTTCCGCTCTAATCACTCCACAGAAATCGCATGCATGAAAGTTTACAACGACTTACTCATTTCTCGAGACAAGGCTCTATATAGTGTTCTCATCTCCCTCGACCTCTCCTCCGCATTCGACATTGTCGACCACTCCGTCCTCCTTTCTCGCCTTCGTTATGATTACGGCTTTTCTTCCTCCGTAGCATGGTTTGCCTCATATCTATCCGACCGTTCCTTTCGCGTCTGTTCTAATTCATCATCCTCCCCTCCCATCCCTATTTTTTTGCGGTCCCACAAGGTTCAGTCCTAGGTCCCCTGCTTTTCTCTCTTCTGCTTGGCGATCTCTCTCCGTTTATCAAACCTTACTCCTTTAACGTCATGCAATACGCCGATGACATCCTCATCTATGCTCATGCACCCGCACATCGCATACACGATATCGGCATTTCTGCCTCCAACTGTCTTTCCTCTATCTACAAACGTCTTTCCAATCTTCATCTCGTTCTAAACCCTGACAAGTTCAAAATGATATTGATCATCTCCCGTAAACCAAACATATCTCCTCCCACTGTATCTTTTGCCTCATCAATCATCCCCATAGTCCACAATCTCAATTTATTAGGCTTCCATTTCGAGTATCATCTTTCCCTTAAACCCTTTGTCCGTGACAAGGTCCGCTCGTCTAACTTAATTATCCATGACATTCGCCGTATCCGCCCCCTTATCGACTTCCATTCTTGTATGTATCTTCTTTCACCGCTTGTTTTCTCTAAAATCGATTACTGCCTTAGCCTTTTCGCCAAGTCTCCAAAATCCATCATCCTACCCCTACAACGAATAATCAACACCGCCGTTCGAGTGCTCTTTCGTCTCCGTCGCTTCGACCACACATCCACATATTTTGCCCAACTCTCCTTGCTCACCATCCACATCCTGCATCAAACTCCGCCTTCTCGTAACTTTTCGTCTTATCGCTATCGGCTCCCCATCGTTCATCAACCTTCCTTTCTTAGGCGACACTCGCCCCACCTCTCTATCACTGCGTTCCCTTAACTCCTTTTACTCCACGTTCCTAATTACTCCAACAACAACGTTTTTCGATCCTTCCTCGTCGCCACCTCACTCGCATGGAATCAACTCCCTCTCGACGTCCGCCGCGCTGCTTCCTTTATCACATTTAAACACCTCCTCCGTTCACACCTTCTCGACACATGTTTTACATTTTTGTTTTGCCTGTGGTCATGTAAGCGTGCGCTGGCACGCATTAGCCACGTTAAAATAAATCTTTTTTCGTCTTCTATTTTGTCACTCGCCATCCTACTTACACCTTGATTTTCTTGATGATTTGCGTTCTGCCCTCATGGCTTTGCGATCAAGTAATTCTCTACTTTTCCACCTTTCTCACCACTCAACCAACTATTGCCTCTGCTCTTTTATCGTCACTGCTTCACTCGCCTGGAATTCTTTGCCAACTTACGTCCGCTATCCTCGTCGCTTCCACTCTTCAAACAATGTCTACGTCCATGCACTATGCTCCTCCTCCACAATAAATCAAGAAATGTATTCCCTCAACATTTCATCCAACTCACAAATTTTAATATCTCTTTAACGAAACCACTCAACATTTTTCTCATTAACGCCATGCCACATTTCACTCATCTCCCATTATCTTCTATATACTTGCTTCAATTTCATCAAAGTTTACATTTTACATTCTATTTTGTGTTTCTTGTTTTTTCTTTTTATTCTACATGGGCTTGTAAGCGCGCATAAGCGTGCATTTGCCACTATAAATAAAGTACATCAATTTTATCATTTTCGTCAAGCTCAGGAACTTTCGATATGTATTTCTTGAAACGTCGTAGCTAGTGTATCCATCAATTTTCTGAGTCAGCTGTGCTGATTGAAGTTGTGAATTGCTCGGGTTTAAAAAGTTTGTCCGTGTTCCACGATAAAGACAATAGTTAAATAAACTGTGATAAAATAAGACAAGGGTGTAATTTTTATTCGACTATCTATAATTATAAAATATTTTATTTATTATTTATTATTTTCAAATACATGCCAAAGCCAAAAGGCTATTCAGTCAGAGTCCATTTAAAAGAAAACAAAAAAGCAAATTGTCGATTAACGGAGCGGTGCATATCGTAGCTAAATAGAATAGTTCAGCAGAGGTGATAAATGGAAGACTTGTTTACGTCTCCGCTCTCATCATCGTGATTTAAACGTTTTCAAACTGGGAGCAACAACGACTTACTCGGGCAGCGAATTCCACATATTAATTCTCCTCCTATACAGTCTAAATATAGATTACAATAAGGTTCAAATAAGTAAGATTAAACTATTATTAACTACGATTAACCAAGATTAAATTAAGGTGCTCGTTGCGTCATCGTCACTAATATCACTCTTTCTACATCCTTTTATACACAAGCACGTTTCGAGCACGATGTTTTCGCTTTCAGATCCATCCTCTTGAATCTTGTTCCTTCGGATAAGCCATCATTTTTCAACGAAATCTCCAGTCGCATTTATCCGCCTAAACAAATCTTCTCAAACTAATCCTTCTCAGTCCCCTCTCCTGAAAATTGTTTTTAGAGCATCACTCTCAAGAGTCCTCTGTCCTCTCTCTCAACGATTTAAACACATGTCCATTTCACACACTCGAATTTTTCCAGATCGCACTATTCGAAATCGCTCAACTACCTTCTAGCCGCATCGAAAAACGCCGACGCGAGGAAAACGGCGAAGCATCTCTCTACATCCGAAACATCGACAGAAATATTCAAGCTGTCTACACCCGCCCCAAAATTCGATGGCGCTCAATCTCCCCTATGTGTCTTCTCTGCCAGCCCTTTTCACAACCACACACGCTTTCCACCTCGGCCTCCTCGACACTAGGTATATTCTTCATAAATCCCATCTTATCTTTAACCTATTCACCAAGCAATCCGTCAATCTCTTCTCCTTCACCGAATCCTAGCACTCAGATTCCGACGATATCTCCATTCGCCGTATGCTCCCTACCGGTTGCTCACTAGTCGAATCCGCTTCCCCACAGCTCATCCACTTATAAATTCTCCAACCACGGCAGCATTGTCGCATTCGGCCATCACCCCCGTCTCTTTGCAAAATCACTCCCACTTTCAGTCCTTACTCTTTTGAATTGCTCACTTGTCGTTCTTTTAGACCGATCACTCTAGATCTCGCCATCATATACCGTCATGGTTCATAATCTCCTACCTTCTTATTTTGAACCGAACTCGCTTACCTTATTTCCCATTTTTCTTTGTCCTTCATCCATTCACTCGTTTTAGGCGACTTCAACAGCCGCCTTGACCGCCCCTCTTCCACCGATTCCATCCGGTTCATCAACATTCTATCCAACTACAATTACAAACTAATCTCCACTACCCCCACACATATCCTTGGCGGGGCACTCGACATCATCGCTGTACCCCCGTCGTCTTGCTGCCTACACTTCACTGTTCATATCCGATCCTGCTCTATAAGATCATTTTATCGTTACCCTTGATCTCACTTGCAACCACTTCCCGCCTCACACACCTTCCATATTACGCCGCTCATGGAGAAATCTTGACATCCCCTTCTCCGCTCGGTATTACTCAAATCGTCTCTATCTTCTCCTACAATAACATCTTCACTTCACGATCTTGGCTTTCTTTTCGACTCTGAACTCGCATCCATTATCGATATTCTCTTATTATAAGCCTTACCATCACCGGCACGCTTGCACCGTGCCCCATGCGTCGACATCCAATGCCTACTCTAAAAGCGTCGACTCCGTCATGCGTTTCGAGTCTATCACCGCTCTCTAAGACGTGATATCCGCTCGCTTAATCCGTTCTCTGTGAATCCTATCTTGCTTTTCGCCGGTCCCATCTTCATCTACTATGTGCTAAATGTCGTACTTTTGGACTTTTCTCAGGCATTTGGCAGAGTGCTTTATTAAGGAGTAGTATCATTATTATGCCATTATGGTGTTTATCGTGAAATGTTAGTTGGGTGAACAATTTTCTTGTTCAAAGATCCTTTAGAGTGCGTATTAATAGCACACTTTCAAAGAGCATAAAAATCTCAATGGTTGTTCCTCAAGGTTCCGTATTCAGTCCGCTACTGTATTTTTTCTTCCTTAACGATATGCTTTTACGCTTCGAAAATTCTCACATAGCGTTTGATGTCAAAATTTTGTGGATTGTCAAGAGTTCATCTGATTGTACCTTACTACAAAGTGATCTTGTTTTTTTACAATGCTGATGTAGGTCAACTGGTCCTTTGCTTCATGTTAACAAATGTGTGATGATAATTGACTAGATCAATATTCCCTATACTTATAATATTAGTGGATATGAGTTAAGTAAAATTTCCAATCACATAGATATGGGAATCTAGTTGACCAAACTCTTAAAACCAGATTAAACACGGATAATATCCGTATGAATTCTATACGTGCTTTATATGGCATTAAAAATACATTTTCTTTCATTTCAGCTGCTTCTTCAAAACGCTATTTGTGGCTCGTGTAAGACCGCTCTTAGAATACAGCGTACAAGCGTGTTTCCTGATTATTAAGAAAAATAAACGACCTCGACGCAGTTATGCTACGTGGAGCTCTATGTGCATTAATCTCAAAGGTTATTATAAAATGCTTTTAACGATGCTAGATTTTATTCCTGTGAGGCTTAGACTTGTCTTACTTGATCTTTTATTCATTTGTGCGTTGTAACACGAATTGATAGGCTACCTTTCTAGATTTGTGTGTCTTCAACAGTCTGGCTTGCGTCGGCACAGTTGGATTCTGTATAAACGCTTGCATGGTCAGGTTGGCTAGATTGTGGATGTTATCTTCCTGAATTTTTAATATTTGGAATTCGTTGCCAGAGGAAATTGCTGATCTCTTAAACTATAATATGCGCAAACGAAAAGTTCGTTATTGGATAATGGATCCTACAAACATATTGCTCTTATTCCGGTGTCAATTAGAATGAGCTATTTTTCTTTTCTTTCTGATTTGTCTAAAAAGCCCTAAGGCTAAGACATTTCGTGAATAATAATAGCTAATCTTATTAATATTTTCCAAAAATCAAACTTCAAACATTGATATAAATAATGTATGCATACTTTAAAGCTGTTGATGATGGAAATTTTCTATAAAAGGCGTATAGAGTTACTTAGGAGTGCTTAAATGAAAAAATTTGATGATCTTGATCCTTCTGCCTCTACTCCTACCAGCTCTGCCCTTCCACCACTTCCACGTAATCGTTTTCCTTCGCGCTATCGCTGTATTATTTTATCTAGCTTAAAGCTTTCCGAATCTGCTTCTTTACTGCCTTAGCCTTTTCGCCAATTCTCCAAAATCCATCATCCTACCCCTGCAACGAATAATCAACACCGTCGTTCGAGTGCTCTTTCGTCTCCGTCGCTTCAATCACACATCCACATATTTTGCCCAACTCTCCTGGCCCACCATCCACATCCGCATCAAACTCCGCCGTCTTCTCGTTACCTTTCGTCTCATCGCTGTCGGCTTCCCATCGTTCATCAACCTTCCTTTCTTAGACGATACTCGCCCCACCTCGCTATCGCTTCGTTCCTGTCATACCCTCTTACTCCACGTTCCTAATTACTCCAACAACTACGGTCTCCGATCCTTCCTCGTCGCCGCCTCACTCGCCTGGAATCAACTCCCTCTCGACGTCCGCCGCGCCCCCTCATTTATCACATTCAAACACCTCCTCCGTTCACACCTTCTCGACACCTGATTCACAGTCTGGTTTTGCTGTGGTCATGTAAGCGTGCTCTTGCACGCATTTGCCACGTTTAAATAAATCCTTTTTTACAATCTCGCCTTAATGATGATGTATCTGCTTTCAGATCTATCCTAGCAACCATTCTTCCTGATGATAATCCATTCCTCTTCAATAATATCGCTCCTGTATCTTTTATTCATTTAAACAAATCCACTAAATCCAATCATCTCAGTTCTCCACCCCTAAAAATCGTTTTCTGACATAGTTCACATGTCTCACGGTACTCTCCCAGTCTTAAACTTTTTACCACTTCATCTACTTGTATCTTTCATAATCGCTCCATTTCTGATATTCCCTATTTCAATAGCGCTCGCGTCGAGAAACATCGACGAGAAACAAACGGCGAGTCATACCTATCAATCGGTTTAATCAACGGAAATTTACACGTTGTACGCACTAGGCCAAACATCCGATTGCCTCCTGTCTCTGCCTGTCTTCTTTGTTAGTCTATATCGCTCCTAAACATACTTTTCGTCTTTGTCTTTTCAACACTTGCTCAATTCTTCATAAAGCTGATTTGCGCTTTGCAGTCTTTTATCAATTATCCATCGATATTCTTTGCATTACTGAATCCTGGCACTCTGAATATCTTGATTTCATCGTCTATGTCGATTTGGTTGTTCTCTAGTTAAATCAGCTCGTCCAATTCTCTCTTCCACATCTACTACTTCTAACCATGGCGGTATTGTTCTCATTACTCGTCACCCAACGTCTCTACGTAACATTAACTCTAACATCCGTTACACTTCGTTCGAATTGCTAATATGCAGATTATCAACTTGTTTTTCTCTGGAACTTGTAATTATATACCTTTCAGGCTGAACTGCCCCCTCACGTATGTTCTTTAACGACCTTGCAGATATTATTTCTTACTGTTCATTGTCTTATACTCCTTCTATTATTCTAGGTGACTTTAACATTCGTCTTGATTACTCGGCTGACTCTGACTCTATCACTCTAACTAACCATTTTAGGATTTTAACTATAAATTACTTTGTCAATTACTACTGATCCTGGTTTGCCCGATCATTTCCTTGTCACTCTTACTCCTACTCATCCCCATCATCCTTCTCCACCTCAAACATTAGCTACTCCAAGTCGACCATGGAAACTTCTCGATATCTCTATTCTCTGTGCAGCCTTACTCAATTCTTCACTATTTTCACTTCCACTTAACTATCTTTCTCCCAATGATCTCTGCATTCTGTTTAATTCTGAACTTACTACTATCCTCAATCACCTTCTTCCTTGTCGTTTTCAGCGCTTGCGCCATGCTCCTTGGTTTGATTCCGACTGTAAGGCTGCCGATTGTAAGACAACCGACTTTCACTTAAACCTTTCGTTAGAAATAAAGTACGCTCATCTACCTTGATTCTCCGCAAGCTCCGTCAAATTCTTAAATTGATCGATTTTCCTTTTTTGACTCTCATATCTTCTCTCATTTTCTCAAGACTTGATTACTGTATTAGTCTATTTTCCGAATCACATAAATCCACTCTTCTTCCACTACAACGCATCGTCAACGCAGCCGTCCGAATTCTCCTCAGACTTCGTAGTTTTGTGCTTCTCTCGATTTGCCTACAATTTATTGTCTTGCTTAAATTCGTCTTCTCATTGCTTTCCTCCTTGTAACTTTTCATACCCCTCAATTTCTCAACCTTCTTTTTCTCGATAATTCTCTTCCTGTTTACTGTTCCTTGAGTTCCCGTAATTCCCTTCTTTTACGTGCCCCAAACTACTCTACCTCTTTTGGCTTCAGCTCCTTCCTTGTGACTACTTCTCTCTCATGGAATCAACTGCCAATTCATATACGTCAACCAACCTCCCTACTGTGTTTTAAGCGCAAAATTCGATCCAATTTAAACAATTTAACAAATTTTTCTGTGACTTTTGCTGATTTTGTTAGTTGGTGGACTTGTAAGCGTGTAGCTGACACGCATTTGCCACGGTAAATAAATTATTATGATTGAACTATTGCGCTGGCTACTTTAAACCAGTTTAATCGGATTGCACATACTTATACAATAAATATTTGATTAGTTAATAAGTTCATAATCCTAAATATATCGAGATACATTGCAAGTACGTTTGGCTTTTTGAGTTGTATGAAAGTGCGAAATAATTTGATTTATATGTACCTATCACTTAGTAATAAAGGGATTTAGATATGTTAACGTAACTTATCGTGAATTGAACCGCAACGACGTTTTATTCACATTTTAATTTTCTGGCATGTAATAAATAATTAACCGATGATTATCAATTTTTACCATCTTTTTATGGTATATATTCATCATAATATCCGGAATCATTTTGTCCTTCTGCTTTTAAACTTTTCGATTAATTTTCTTTCTCTATGCTCTTACACCTTAGAAAGTAATTTATCAATTCTTAGAAAACAATAATTTTAGCAATTTATCAATTTTTAGAAAACAATAGTTTCAATAATTATTTTAGTTATTTTAATCTTCTTATTTCTGATGACCTCATGTGATAATCAATCATTTTGCTCTGCTTTCACACATCAGAACACACTATCAATAATATTGTAATTCTTTCGTTTCAGTTTTTAGTGGATCTGAATGCATCATCTTACCAAATGGATATTGTAAATAATTTAATTTTTATCTTTGAAAATTAAAGGCTTTAATTATAAAATTAAATCCTTTAAAATTAAATGATTTACCTATAATTACTATTTATGTAAAATAGTTATCTTACTTGTAGTTAATATTAACTACAAAGGAGAAATCATTTTTAATGTTTTTAGTTTCTTCCTTTCGAGACAATATAACGGTCGAGCTTAAGTACACATAAATACTTTATTCACTAAAACATTTTAATACATTATGTAACTTAATGGATTAATGTAACTTAATCAGTTAGCTGATTTAATGGAAATTGCTTTAAATAACTATTGTAAATCGAGTTTTAAAAAACCGGTTTAAACTCCAATGTAAAATTATGGTAGATTACGCATCCACGCATTTTAACTTCGGAAGATGTGTATCGATTTTTCAAATAATAGAAAAATGTAAATGAATTCAAACTCGAATTACATATTTAAAATTAATTCTAAAGTTATATATATTAATGCGTAACGTAGAATTTAAGGTGACAATTTTGAATGAATCACCGCTTAAATAGGTTCTATACTTTTTAGTGCTCTTTCGAAAATGGCATTTGTTATTTAATTAAATATTTTTTATGGAAATTTAAAGATTTAAAATTAAAAATTGATTTTACGTAAACTGCAAACGCTTGATTAATCTAACATTTATTGCAAATATGTGTATCTATATTACGATGTTGACTTCGTCATTTCAATGTGTGCTTAGGTTTAGGACATATCCAATTTTTATTTTTATTTAATGCTTCAAAAATACATTGGTATCGTCATTTTTCTTGACGAGTGCTGTTAATGATCTCGCTATGTAAATTTATCCAAAATCGACGAAATATATTTTTAATATTTTTATCAATTGTTTAAATCTAATCGATGACAAATGCAACAATTCAAAATATTGTATTTGAAAAGTGTTTTTACTTCAAAAATAATTAAAAATAGATTTATTTTACGTGGCAAATGCGTACCGGCGCACGTTTACATGACCACAACAACTAAAAACAAAAATCTAAATCATGTGTCGAGGAGGTGGGAACGGAGGCGGTATTTGATTGCAAAAAAGGAGGGAGCGCGGCGGACTTCGAGTGGGAGCTGATTTCAGGCGAGTGGGGCGGTGACAAGGACGGAACGGAAACCGTAGTTGTTAAAGTAATTGGGAACGTAGCGTAAGAGGGAATTACGGGAACGCAGTGATAGAGAGGTGGGGCGAGTGTCGTCCAAGAAAGGGTGGTTGATGAACGATGGGCAGCCGACAGCAATAAGACGAAAAGTTACAAGAAGGCGGAGTTGTATACGGATGTGGATGGTAGGCCAGGAGAGTTGATCAAGATATGTGGATGTGTGGTCAACGCGACGTAGACGTGGGAGCACTCGAACAGCGAAGTTGATGAGGCGTTGTAGGGGTAGGATAATGGATTTTGGAGAATGGTCGAAAAGGCTGAGGAAGTAATCGATTTTAGGGAAAAGAAGCGATGAAAGAAGTGACATACAAGAACGGAAGTCGATAAGGGGTCGGATACGGCGGATGACACGAAAAATTAAGTTAGACGAGCGGATATTGTCATGGACGAAAGGTTTAAGGGAAAGGTGATCATCGAAATGGAATCCCAAGAAATTGAGATTGTGGAGTATGGGGATGATTTATGAGGCAAAAGATACAGTGGGAGATATGTTAGGTTAACGGGTGGAGGATCCACATTATTTTGGACTTGTCGGGATTTAGAACGAGATGGATATTGAAGAGGCGTTTGTAGATAGAAGAAAGACAGTTTGAGGCAGAAATTGCGATATCGTGTATGCGATGTACGGGTGCATGAGCATAGATGAGGATGTCATCGGCGTATTGCATGACGTTAAAGGAGTAAGGTTTGATAAATGGAGAGAGATCGCCAAGCAGAAGAGAGAAAAGCAGGGGACCTAGGACTGAACCTTGTGGGACCCCGCAAAAAATAGGGATGGGAGGATGATGAATTAGAACAGACGCGAAA
>WNNJ02002841.1:0-97377 GCA_012934845.2 Pomphorhynchus laevis | reverse complement strand
CAATATACTAAAATTTTATGAAAGTTAATAAACGATATATGATTTGTTTATAGATCGAAATGATCATTAAAATATTGATTTATAAAAGAAGAGGTTGCACTTTCACCGATCATTAGCAATTTAATTAAATTAGAAAAATGATAAAATTAGAGCATTTAATTCAGAGAAGCTCTGAAAGCAAAAGAGAATACCAGAAATGGAAACGAGAATGTGAAAAGTAAGTGAAAAGATAATGTGAAGAGATCAGCAGTTGATAAGGTACTGCTGGTAGTTTAAATAAAATGATTGCATGAAAAGGTTTATTTTTAACTTAAAAAGGGAATTAAAAGATTACAAAAATAACTGTTTAAGTAAAAAATCAAATTTAAAAACTTAAATCAAATAGTAGACAATATATTAACACGGGTGGTTGAATTATCCGCTATTGCTCTTTTATCAATAAAAGCTTAACGTTTTAAACCTTAGCAGGTAAATGACGAACAAAACAATACTAAGCCGTAGCAGTTTGCCAAATCAGTTGTAGAATGGCTAAGTTTGACGTATTGAAATACTAATGATTGATGGTTTACAGTACAACATATTCGGTGCATCATTTCGAGGTTAAAAAGTGCATCTTATTGGATGTTACAGTCAATGTGCTGCATCTTATTGGATGTTACAGTCAATGTGCTGCATCTTATTGGATGTTATTGAATGGCTAAGTTTGACGTATTGAAATACTAATGATTGATGGTTTACAGTACAACATATTCGGTGCATCATTTCGAGGTTAAAATGTGCATCTTATTGGATGTTACAGTTGTTTTAGATTTGTCTAATATAAAGTAAAGAGGCTTTATAAATGAGATGAAATCGCTCAATTATTTACGAGGAAATATTTACAAACAGATCATTTGTATAAGCATTCACGGTAAATAAATAAGCTTCACATTTTCATGAAGTATTGATTCCTATCAATATGTAAGATCCTATAATGAAATCTCATAAAACTTTAAACTTTTATTATCTACATTAATAGATAATGAATGTAGATAATGAATTATCTGCATTCAATTATTACATATTGAATATCCCAAACTTGAATATTAATTTAAAATGAAAATATTTTAATTTAGATAACTCTATTTAGCAAAAGAACATGTAATGGTTAAGACTCACAAGCTGGAAGGCCAATTGAAAATGGTTGTTCAGCTTTTTGTGATGATGACTCATCGCCATAAATCCACTGATCAATATCATCAAATTTCTTTAGTTTTTCAACTTAAAATCAGAAACATTAATCGAAAAAAAAGTTTAGGATACCTATAAATGATTGGATAGTCGGCTCAATAAGTTCGAATTCGAAATTTATAAGACCGGGAAAATTTGAAGTGTTAGAATTCTCTGTAAGAAAACGAGCAGGTCGATGAAGTCCAAATTTAAGCTGTTCGTATTTGCTAGACAAATTAGCGAAAAACGTGGATGAGTGACAATTTAACTGATTAGTCGATAATGTGTCAGGAAGTAGCCTAGGCAGTAACGCGATAAAGGCCAAATTACGTTTGCCAGAAATCGGTTCAAAACATTGATATGGCTGTTGATAACAAATACACAAAGAAGAATTAAACAAATAACTTTACATACAGAAAGCACAAAGTGATACTTTTAACAAGCAAAACAAAAAAGATTAATTATCATACATTTTTAAAACAAATGCACAATTATAAGATTATGAAAATAAATCATCCAAATTATGTGCGATTCTCCAAGCATCGAACATTGCTATGGTAGATGATAACTTAATTTAATAATTTATCTGGCAGTTTTGTTTCTGCATTTTAAAATTGGACTATTCATTTTATCACGAAGAGTAAAAAGTTTTTAATTATTTAAGAAGCTTTTAAATCTTAAAAAGCTATTTACGAATTACTTTAAGAATAAAGAATATAAAACCTTAATAGTTTATAATCCATAAAATGTGAATAAGGAATTTCTTCTAGATTGCTTTTTCTTGAAAATGGTGAGCCTATGCGCCACCAAAATATTGGAAACAAATTTGATTAATAAAAATATTATGTATTAAAATATAATGCTATAATATAATATTATTCATATATAGAATAATATATTATGGATAAATTATTGTATATTATGTGTATACATAGCATATATTATGTATAAAAGTACAATTATTTTTTAATATTTGAAATTTAAGTTAGGAAAGAATTATAAAAGTAAAGAAATATTTAGACATAGTCAAAACTCACCCAGTAAGGTAAAATAAAAGGACTGCTGGATATTGCATTTACTTTATCGTTAAATGTTAGCGACCCAATGGTATAAAATGGAATTTTAAGGGGTTCGCAAGTCTGATCAGATATTGACTGCGTCGGCATTTCATCTCGTGATATTGATTTGTTAGCAAATGACATTGATGAAGATGGTGGCAATTCTTCAGTACGCAGTAACTGCGTAAAGTGGCGTAAGGTTAACGGCCCAATCATCGTATCCCACAATTTTGCAACGATGTGCCTTTTCTGCAGAGATTGTTGAAGTATAGGCTTTAACTGCCAAAGCAATCTCGTAACATCAAGGTCTGTGCCAACATGAACTCCGGAGCTGAGCCAAGGATGAAGATTTATTTCACATGTACCACCAATATAATGCTTTGCTGATGTATTTGAAATTACAGTTGATGCCTCACGGCCATGTTTATATGCCAACGCAATTGCATCAATTACTAAATATATATATTACTTAAAGTAACATGATAAAATGATACAAACCATGATTTTGCTTATATATGTCACTGCATCGCTGTTCTAGGGTCAAACAGTTATCATGTAATGCAAATGATCTCAGACAACTAAGAACGTACTGATTGATCTTTAGAGCAAACGGACTAGATAAGAGGCGTCTAATTTCATCAACAGATTCAGACGATAATGCTGGTCCTCTAACGACGGAAGAGCATGTCTCAATAAGCTCAAATTCGTCTTCGACTAATAGTCCAGACATAGGTGCAAAAGAAAAACTTGCAGATGCACGGTAAGCACAGCTACAAGAACTGATCGGAGCGATGTGCCAGCGTCCGGTTAGAAATGGCAACATATCACAACCACGAATTGAGTCACTGGCGGATCGAACACATGCACAAAGCGGACAACTATCAAAATTCGTATCATAAAAGAAGTTAAGACATGAATCAAGTAAAGATAAGTTAATGACCAATCCGTCTGCACGAAGAAAGTATTCCGCAGGTATGCTCTTGTTTTGCTGCTTCACAGATTCTGATAGGTTCAGCTCAGTAGATAAACAAACGCTAGACTCATTCCGGATCTCAGTATCGAGTGGGAATCGTAAAAGTATCGCTTTCTGTAATTTTCTGCTTACAGGCTTGTACGATGGTAATTTTATCATTGTGGATAGAGGTACCATTGTCGCCGTATGCTCAACTACCACTGGGTTATCAATCAAATTTAAAAAATGTTGTTCCTATAAACAAGTAAAATTTTCTAAACAAACAAAACATCGTTTAGTGTAACCTGTAAGGAGTGGTGACAATAATTTCTCTGTATAATTTCTACTGCGGGCGTTGAAGGTGCTGCTGGTGAGTGTTGGACTGTTCTTTCTGAACTGGGAGGAGTAAGTATTTCATCTCTATAAATCGATGGTATGGATCGAACTAAATTTTTAAGAATTACTAATTAACATGAGAAAATAAATAAAAGTAAGATATACTTTTGTATTTTTATGAAAGCAATTTACAGAAAAATTAACCAAATTTCATAATTATATTTTCAAACTGATAAAATAAAAAATTAATATAGTACTGATTTAAAAAATTAATATGAAATTCATTAAATCGAAATGATACACACTGGAGATTGTATAAATTATTGTGAGAAAATGTCCTATATAGCATTGAAACGAAGAAGCATTAGTTTCTTCGTTTATGTAGTCATTTTCTTCCTTGTAGTCATTTTCTTCCTTGAAAATGACTACAAGAGGTAGGCGAAATATCAAAAGAATTAATTCTTTTTCTTCGTTTCAATGCTGGATAGAGCCTTTTCTAGCAATCATATAAAATATAACTAAACTAAAAGTCTAAAATTGTGAAACAAGAATAAAACTTGATAAAATTTTAAATGCAATAGTCAATGCAAAAATAAAAATATTTTATAAACATAAGATAAAAAATCATAAATTATAAATTTATGAATATTACATAAATATATGTGAAACTCAATAAATTAAAGCGAAGGCATGTATATCAATTTGAATATCGAACTCATTTTAATAAAATGTTTATGCTTACAAATATTATAAATAAATTATTAGCTTTTAAAATACAAATTTAGGAGCAATTTCGTGTATTTATACGAATAAGTGCATATTTTGTTATAACAAAATTTTGTTATAAAATTTTGATTTTCAAATGTTACTTCTATAAAAGTTATTGTTACTTCAATATAAAAGTTATTTTTTATATTAACTATTTAAAAATTATATCTCTCAATATATTTTATTATATTTTAAATAAAGTTCGAATAAAAAAAATGTTGACAAAAATATGAAAAACTCTAATAAATTAAATTATTAAAAATAATGAATAAACCTAGATCTTAAGTATTTATCATTGATTTTAATTTATTTTGAATAATTTGAATGTAATATCTAATTATCTATTTTAGATAAAATCGTTATGTTAAAACAGCCTGCGTAATATACGAATTAGTAACATGTAATGGCCACGGTAGTAAAATAAGATTTTAGAACTTGAGGAACATAAACGCTATAATATATACAGTTCAGTTATTTCTAACTGAACTTGAAATATATCCGATACTAAAAGAGGATTGAAAAACGAAGAGGCGTATAAAAACTATGATGAGTTTATAAGTGGGTTTGTTGCAATATTAAATTCACTGGGCTTGTAAATTAAAGTGTACTACTTTAGTTGACTTTCATTACATTATCGGGGACATCCAAGCAGTAAATTAAAAAGACATCCTTAAGACATTAAGACACCTCATATTAAAGATGACGTGTCTTTAAGATGTCATCTTAAAGACATCTTAAATCACGTAAAGTTACATTAAAATTTTCATTAATCATTTTAAATATTAATGTTATAACATTAATATCTAATTATTAATGTATATATCTATAATAGATATCTAATAATATTATAATAATTATTATATATTAATATATAATAATTATATCTAATAATTATTATATCTAGTATCTATTATAATAATATTAAAACTGTTTTATTTATCAATTAAATATAATATAATGTAACAAACATAAGAAAATCAATTTTAAAATCAATATTAAGTGAGAATTAATATGGATAAAAAAGGTAAAATATTAAAAATAATTATAAATAAATCACATTTTAAAAATATAAAAAATTATATCTAATGAATTAAAAAATCAACTTCGAAATCTAGCATCCAAAGGCGTTCAAAAATTAAAAGTTCTGTCAACTTTTAATTATTTTACAAAATGATTGAATAAAGTATTTCTTTTAAAATTATATCCAGCTATTTGAAGCAGATAAATACTAAAATGTAAATAAATTAAAAATTAATGAAAAAACGAGTAATACACATGTTCCCTTGTGATGTACTTTTAATATATTCAATTTGATCAAAAACTTGGATAAATTTTGATCGCCAAATCTCAAAATGTTTTGGCGATAGTCAAAGCGTATTGATAAAATTCGATAGTCAAAGAAAGGCGTAAAAGGTCAAACGCTTATGCAGCTTTAAAACAAATTAAATATTAATAATAAGAACTGGAAATGAAAAGCTTTAAATATTTATGCGGCTTAAAAAGGTTAAACAAATACATATAGTAAAACTATTTTATTGTTGATATTGAAATCGATCAAAAACGTGTATTGAAAACTTGTACTAAACCTGTATCGATTGAAATCGGTTTATTTCCTCCGCTATTTTCTAATAAATCAACAAGAGCCGAATTATCTTCATTAATGTTGGACTTTGGTGGTGTTAATACAATCGCCCCGAGCGGATCCGTTTTATTCGACAATTGTCCCGAAACAACCCTCAGATAATCGTCACCTTTAATTTTTGACAATTCCGGCAATGTTTGGTACGGCTCAGATTGGTTAATGTCTTCTGAATGATCAGGCAATATACTCTGATTAAGCAATGAACTGTTATGATCGAGTCTTATTGGTTTAGTAAAATACGACAAATAGTTGTGATCATTAGCATAAAAGCGTGGTTCTTTGACGGGTTGATCCAGTTTATTTGATTTCGGTGACTGGGCTGTCGATGTTGTGGATGATGGATTTGCGGGTGTACCGATACTCTTCAAAGGTGAATCACATATGTTGCTATCAGGCTGACCCGGTGTGTATTCGGAGGCTGTAAGCGGTGATGGATTCGACATTATTGAAGAGCAAGCGAATGGGCTTAGATCGTCGCATCGTTGATGAAAAAATGTGAGCGAATTGTTTAATTTGGAAGTATTAAGATCTATCGTACTGATGTGTTTAAATAAACAGTTGGAATAAAGACAATGTATAATCCTACCTACATTCGCAGCATTGGTGATTCGAAAAGTCTGATGAAGCAACAGGAGAGCTAAAAAACGCAAATTGAAATTTACATAAACATAAGAGTGGCTTACTTAAAATAACTTTTTAGTTCATTTAGAAGAGCATTTTCAAAAAGACTCTCAAAGATAATGTCGTACTCCGGATTAGTTGATAATGGATTGTTATAATAATCAAATATTTCCAATTCGAATGCATTAAGATCTGTAATGTATGCAAAATGCATTGGATAAAGAATTTTGGCCTTTTCGGATTGAAGGAAAAATGGCTGAATTTTACGAACATCATCGGAGTTAGAACCAACAATAACATCAATCATTGAGGCGGATGCATCTAAATCAGTAGTCGGAGGGAATGGATAAACACTAGCCCACTCATTTATAAGATCAGGAATCTGTTGTTGTAGTCGAGGATCAGGTGGATCTGTTTGCGGAATATATTTAGCGGCAATTCCGAATGGTGAAAGCATTACTAAATTGAAAATTTACAAGGCTAGATTTAAAACTTTATATCTTTACTTTTCTGAAAAAAAAATTTCAGATAAAATATTGACATGTTATTAAAATATAAAATCACGAATTTAAGCGATTGTCATTGGTATTACGATAACCGATTTTTCTAACAAGAAACATAAAAATATACAATACAGTAATATACAGTAATATAATTTAGTATATTTAAATAAATTATATTAAATTATACGAAATAAATTATTTTTGATGTATTTCAATTCTTAAAATACGCTATTTCAAAATGCGAACATCCATATGTTTTACTGTGGATTCGTTATATAAACGAACGGAGAATATACGATAAAAATTAATTGTATAATATGTACCACTAAGTAGCCATTTAAATCTAAGCTGATAATCGAATAATTGGTATTTTTACAAAAGTGACGACTCTTTTCAAATTTGAATTTGCTATCCATTTGTTGACATAAAATGTGTCAATTAAATAGTAACATATTAGCATCAAAACATCACCAACTTAACTTATAATTCGATCAGTTAAATGCTTTCAGGTCACTTTAATTTAACATTGTAAGTATACACTTAAAATCACAATGTAAATTCTACCAGCATCCTTGTGGGTTTTGTTAAGTATTTTTGCCTTTTGAACAAGGAACCTAGGAATATACAATAATGTAATGAATATTCTTTATTTTAATTTTCCTATGATCGAGTTGAACATTAAAAAATATCACCTCCGTATCATTATTATACTAATGTATGTTAAATTTTTTGTTTATTTTCCTTTACAAATATTGATCCCATAAATGCTACTTTGAATGCTTTAATCTCCAGTCTTACTCTCGAAACCACTTGACTGTGAATATACTAAAATAACAAAGGACAATTTAACTAACATGGCCGTACGTATATTGCAAAGTGAATGCTGTAAAATGAAGTGAATTAATTCCATACAAAATATCGGATGCACTTATCCTTGATCAGCGATTACTACTTACCACAAATTACACAATCTGTGCTTGCAAGGTTTCATATGAGTTTTGAAGTAGAAATGCATATTCGAAACCGAGAAGATAAATTAGTTATTTAAATGACCACATGTTGATTAATAGTGGCCATAATCAGGTTGACAAAAACAAATACTTGTCCCGTCGAATGGTAAAATATTTGCTGTTTACAATACAGAATTTAAACTTAACATTTGCGCACAGCGAAGAAACAAAAATATGAAAAATTGAAACCGAATGAAATAATATTTTGAAAGAAGAAACAAAACAGAATAAATATTAAACGATAAACTCTTAATTGTTGGGCTTTAAACAAATTTCTTTAATAATAAAATAAACTTCGAAACATAATAATTAAATAATTGATGATATTACCACTTTACCTCCTCGAATAAAGCATCAATTTAAATACTAATTACACAACATCATCATAACTGATTTTCATTTTTAACAGAAAAAAAATAAAAAAAGTACTAAAATATGAGATGACTGCTAGCAATAGACCAACATGTGATGTTGGTCTATTGTTGGCGATACGGGTAGTTGTCAACACGACTAGTACATACCGGTCATAAAAGTTTATCTACTATGTTGATATCTCACTAGTATACTAGTGAGTTATCTCTTCACTATTTAGTTGAAAAAAATGTGGTCCGTTCTTGTTTATGCACTAAAATAATTTTGAGAAGTAAAGCAGCAGCTCTAAATTTATAAAAGAAGCAATAGGAAGCAACAATAGTTATCACTGCATGATTCGTCTAGGTGCTTTAATAATGAATTTTTGTACTTGATTTACTTGAAATATCAATTATTGAAAATATAATACTTGAGGTAATTGTAACATTATTATATTATATTATTACATTATATTATTATATTCATCAGCAATTCATCTTGAAATTTTGTATGATCATTATTTAATCGAACAAATTCATTGTAATCTGATATTAATTTTCTCTATTTTAAATATTCGATTTTTACAAAATAATAAACTAATTTCTTTTAAAGAATAAAATCTTTCAGAAATACGAATATTTTCCTTCTCAAACGTTTTTGATCTTAAAAAATGTATGTTCAAATAATTTGGGTATATCTTCATTGATTATAAATTCAAATTAAGGAAATTATCAAATTGATTTTATAAATTTATTTAATTATTTTATCTTATCAAATTTGTTATATTGTGAGCAAATTAAAGTTTTTTTTCTATAAAATATACAGTCAAGCTATATCCAGTGAAGTTATATACACTTGAATTATGAATATATACAGAAGAGGTCCAAAAATACAAATTTTCATTTTACATATTGTCAGCCTATGTAATTAGTAGGTATATGATAACGTGCAAATTTGAGGTTATCATGATCATCTCTACCCCTTGCGACATATTTTATTTTTACTATTAACGATGGTCGTCACTGCGAAATGTTCGATTGTAAACCTAATCGACGAATGTTTATTTTTGCAATATTTATTTAGAGATATAACAGTTTTGTTAAATTTTCTTTGTTAAATCGTATCTAGATAAAAAAAATGCAAAATACTATGAGCACATACCGGAATAGTACATTTGTATTCTTTGCAGATATGAGCCCATTAATGCTTCCCATATATGCGGATGTCTATAGATATATTATGGTCCCATTCAGATTAAACGCTTTAAAATAAACTTATTATTATAAAATACTAAGTTTATAAGTAGATCCGTTTATTCACATTATACTGTTGAAAAATTTATTAACGAAAGTAAAATATAAGATCATTGGCGATAGAGAAACCTTTACTGCCTAAGAATCATGCCACATCAAAATAGAAGATAAATGGTCGAAGAGTATTGTTTACTCTAGCAGAATATAATCGAAGTAAATCAAAGTAAATTTTATTATTAAATCAACTAGAGTGTACAAATAAATTATCAGTAATTTTGTAATATTGAGTCAATGCTTTTTCGATTATAAATATATGTTTATATATATTAATTATATATATTACAAATATGTTTCTTTATGTTTTCTTCAATATTCATTAATAATTCAAAGTAATAAAAATAATATGACAACATAAGGTTGCTAAATGACTACCTTCGAAACCTTGATTAGGAGCTGAGTTAACGTCATCCAAACGAACTTTTCGTACTGGAGCTCGCTTTTCAATGTCGACTATAGCGCAAATACGAGAATCGCCATGTAGAAAAAAATCGAATGCAAATGCCAATCTTGGCCTAAAATTAAAATTAAAAACATCACGTTATTTCCTAATAACATTGCATACAAATTACATGTTCAAAATTTCTACATCTGTGGGCAGGATAAACCATCGTCCAAAACGAGCAAATCCCTTTTGCAGAAGACAACTTAACACAATAATGTAATTAATGGGAACGAAGATAAAACAAAAAGCAAAATACCGTTCAATTAGATTATGATATGCTTTGAATATTAATGTTCGGCATTCATAGCTAAGACCTCCATTATTCCAGGATCCTGAGCAACGCACTTAAATACAGAAACATTGCCGTAAATTTGTATGAATTAATAACGAAATAAAAATGTGTATCCGCTTCCTTCATATAAAGCGATAAAAAGAATATACGCATGCTTACTTGTTCAATTAGTAAAAATAAATAAATTTAAGTGCTCAATATCGATTTCCTTTTAAAATAACTGATAAAATTTATAAATTTACTTTTAATTATAGGATATTATGATATCTGATAATGATATGTATAATAATCTTTATATCTTAAAGACAGATCTTATAAATACATCTTATCTGTTTGTTGTCTTATACTCCTTATCAGTGACTCTAGAATTCGTCTTGATCGTCCAGCTGACTCTAAATATATCACTCTAACTAATCATTTTCTCATTTTGACTATAAATTACTTTAAACAAACCCCACTCATATTCTCGGTGGTGCTCTCGACATCATTACAGTTCCCAACTGCTTTAATGCATGTACAATCCTTGTCAATTACTGATCCTGATTTGTCCGATCATTTCATTGTCATTCTCACTCGTCTCCATTCTCCTTATCCGCCTTCAACATTAGCAAATCCAAGTCGACCATGAAAACTTCTCGATATATCCATTCTCTGTAAGGCCTTGATCAATACTTCACTCTTTTCACTTTTATTTAAACGTCTTTCTCCCGATGATATCTTTATTCTGTTTGATTCTGAAGTTACAACTATTCTCAATAACTTTTGTCTAGTTGAACACTAAGTTTTCAGCGCTCGAGGCAAGCTCCCTGGTTCAATTCAAACTGTAGTCTTTCTAAGCGTCGACTCAATCACTCTCGTCGTGTGTTTATTCGATTTATTGAAAGTTCTCCCAACTCTCTCATTCCAAATATCCGTGCTTCCTACTTTTCTCTCCGCTGTTCCGAACATATTCTTATGCGTACTAAAGGTACTTAGTACGTTCTCTTTAGGAAAAATCGAATAGAGTCCTTTTCCAACTTTAAATATCATCGGAAAATCTTAAACTCAAGTCTTTCAAGATCATCGACCCTTTCTAACATAAATCCTGATAAATTGTCTTTTTATATGCAATATAAACTATCTAATTTACTGTATCTTCTACCCATATGCCCCTTGTATCCTCTCTTCACTTTGAATACTTCCCTCCCAGAACTATTCCACCTTCTTCCCGTTTCGTCTGATGAAGTTTCTTCGGTTCTGTTGTCATAACCTAATAAAACCTCTCCTTCAGACACAATTCCCACTCACTTGCTTAAACATATCTGCTCATCTATCTCACCCTTCCTAACCACACTGTTCAACTTGTCTATCCGTAGAAGGGCATTTCCTTCTAACTGGAAATGCGCCACTGTTCGTCCTCTCCTCAAAAAGCAATATCTCGACCAATCACTACCATCTTTGTACCGTCCTATATAACTTATCCCAAGCATCTCCAAACTCCTTGAGCGTCTTGTTCACAAGCAAGTTAATGCATATTTATTTTCCTCCAAGTTGTTTTCTCCCTCCCCAGCTGCTTTTCGCTCTAGTCACTCTACTGAAATTGCCTGTCTTAAAGTTTATAATGACTTATTCATCTCGCGGGATCTAAAATTATGCAGTGTCATAATTTCTTTTGATCCATCATCTGCATTTTACATCGTCGATCACTTAATACTTATCCATCGTATTCGTCATGATTATGGCTTCTCTTTAGCCGCTGTAGCTTATTTATCTTCACATTTATCAAACCGTACATTTCGCATCTGTTCTAACTCTTATTTCTCATTCTTCTTCCATTCCGTCCGGTGTTCAACGAGGCTTCGTATTAGGCCCTTTGCTTTTCTCGCATCTCGGTGACTTGTCTTCGATTTGTCATACATTTAACTTCCATGTAATGCAATATGCTAATGACATTCTTATATATACTCATGCACCTACTTATCGTATTCGTGATATTAGTATTTCTGCTTCAAACTGTCTCGCCTCAGTTTTCAATCATATTTCTTCTCTTCGTCTTACTCTAAATACTAATAAATCCAAAATAATGTAGATCCTACCTCGACGTCACGGCTTAGATCCTCCATTTGTATCATTAACTTAAATAATATTCCTATCGATGATAATCTCGTTGTTCTAGGTTTCCATTTCGACAACCGACTTTCACTTAAACCTTTCGTTAGAGATAAAGTACGCTCATCTACCTTGATTCTCCGTAACATCCGACAAATTCGTAGATTGATCGATTTCTCTTTTTGTGTGACTTTCATATATTCTCTCATATTCTCAAGACTTGATTACTGTCTTAGTCTATTTTCCAACACACCTACATTCACTCTTCTTCTACTACAACGCATCATCAACGCAGCCGTCTGAATTCTCTTCCGTCTTCGTCGTTTTGATCATACATCCCACCATCTTGCGTCTCTCGATTTGCCTACCATTTATTGTGGTGTTCAAATTCGTCTTATTCTAATTGCTTTCCGCATTGTAACTTTTCATACCCCTTCCTTTCTCAAGCTTCCCTTTCTTGATACTTATCGTCCTGCTTACTGTTTCTTACGTTCCCGTAATTCGCTTATTGTGCATGTCGCAAACTACTCTACCTCCTTCCTAGTGGATGATCCTATCTCGTGATATCATCTGCTCATTCATATACACCAATCAACCTCCCTACCGTGCTTCAATCGCCAAATCCGATATAATTTAAACAATTTAAACAACCTATCTGTAGAAAAAATAAATCATCTTGACGAAAATAAATCAACAAAATCTAAAGCAGAGAAGCTTTTAACAGGCATGTCGCGTTTACAAGCTGAACAGCGACGCATATTCTCTGAGTATGAATATACAGTCACCATTCGCTAGAAACATAATTTTAAACCGAAAAATAGCAATTTGAAATGGCAAACGATTTATAGATCGTCAAATAATATTTGGAAAGTCGACATATTAAAAAATAACAGCTATTTTTTTCGTACGGCCAATAACCCTATTACAGGATTAGTATTTAATTAATAATGAGTAAATACAGTAGAATGCAGTAAAATTGTGGTGATTGAGAAATGTAATAACTTTATCTGTTAAAATTTTCATTTTAACATTTTTTCATTTGATAAAATGCAAAAATATCGTGCAGTTACTTTCTAGAATTGCAAGTTTCGCATTGAAAAAATTTGCTGATATTTTTAAATAAAATGTATTCTACTTAAAACACCATGATGACATATAACATACAACTATACGTTAGTATACAATATTTCAATAATAAATTGGGTAATCAGCGGTAATCATAAAGTGGGCAATCAGCGAAAAATGAATACCTGTCAAATTTGTAAATGGAATTGCACGGTACGGCTCCTCTTCGAACCAAAATACCCATAATTCTTTTTCAAATTGAACAGGACGCTTGGTAGCACCGACAATTGGAACTCGACGCCAAACTGAAAGTATATTATTTTCTAGGCATTGAAGGTATGCTGTTATAATAGAATCCCAAAATATATTAGCCTTTGGTACATGTTGACTTGATACAAAACACCTCCATTGAATGCCGTCAATGTTTGCCTATCAATTCAAAATAACTAATTCACGTAATTATAAAATAATGCAAAAATATAGATTGAATTTTAAAATGAAATTTTGTATTAAAAATATGTTAAACTCAAGATAAACACTAAATTAATAAACATGATATTTAACAAAAAAATGTATTGATATTGAAAATAACTTAATTACTAACAACACACTAATTTTTGAAATGACCGTTAATTTTTTACGTTACACTTGTTGAAGCGAAACAAATTGAGATTTTAAACAATAAATTTATAATTTTTTGTGTCTAAATAATAAAAAGTCATTTACTTATTAAAATAAAAGATTAACTAAATTTGATAGATAATTAATTATTTAATAATTAATTAATAATTAATTAATAATTAATTTTTAATAAATATTTAATATGCTGACAAATATATTATATATATTATATTATTACTTTATTCAATATTAATTAATAATAATTGATAATTAATAAATATTTAATGGATTCACAATGCTAGAAATAAAATTTGCATCAGTCAATTACTTTAATCTGTACTTAGTCAAAACACAAAGGATGCAATCCTGTTTTATGTCATCTGATTGGCGAATAAGTGGAAACTTTTCATATTCCCAAAACAATGTATTCAAAGTAATGCATTTTACGATATTCTAAACAGCAACACTCAAGTTGCTAAAATTTAAACTATATATTTCCTTTTTAATTTATAGGAACCAAGGAAAATCAAACAAAATTTTCCAATATTTCAATGACGTTATCACATCAGGAAACATTGTTACAGCTTAAAAAAATTTAACAGCTTTTTCACAAATCTGTTACAATTTATCCTGATGATGCTGATATATATTTTTTTCTTTTATTTTCCATGGTTCCTATAAATTAAAATTTTCAGAAGTTAGCGAAATATTAAAATTAAATGTTTTCTTTTCTTTAATCCTGCTCTCAAAATTCAATAAAGAAAAATTGATCATAAAAATCAAATATTTACGAAAATTCTGATAAAATTACATTCGTGTGCCACGTAATCTGTTTATTAGGCATTATTAATTATCCACACGAGAAAAACAAATTTTTGTTAGAGTTAATTATAACAACGTTTCGGTAATATTTCAATAATATTTAATAAATATTATTAAATAATATTTGTTTTATTCGTTTCAATAATATTTACGAAAATATTATTCCATATTTCAATGGCAACTGCCATCATGAGAATGATGATTTTTCCTGATGATGGCAGTTGCCATTGAAATATGGAATAATCTTGTTCGATTTTTTGTCGTTCCTATAAATTAAAATTCGCTAACTTCAAGGAAATGACTAGCTTAAATATTTTTAATATTATATTAATAAATTAATAATTAATTTTAAATTATATTTAGAGTGTGAAAAATATCATTAATGGTCGCAAAAGATCTTAGAACTTTTATTATGAAGCAGTGTGTGTATGATGTCCTCATTTATATCGTGTTGAGCGAGCGTTTGCTCGATCTTGTTTTATAATTAGTCATTTGTTCAAAATAATTTGTTCAAATTATCAAAATAACAAAATAGTAACTGATAATTGCAAATTTGTTTAATTCCTATATTGAATTAAGGAATCAAATCAGCTAACTGAGTCTACGTATTTAATATCATTATATATTGTATCATTATAATATCACGATAGGATAGGAACTATTGCTTAGCTTAAACGAGGATCTGTTGATTAAAACGAGTTAATTAATGGTAAATCACATACCAGGGCAAACAGATTTGTATGGCAGTGCTCAAGGCTGCTGCTATCAATTCGGCCACCACAGGCACTGCTGCTATTTCCGCTGCTGATACCACTAGGTGCTGTCATTATTGAAATTTCGATGAAACACGTTTCCAGATGGTTTCTGCTTATTTGGTGAATCCGCCGGCAAGTTACAAGCATTCATTATTTAAAATTGATCAATTTATGTTCGACGTTTGATATGATAAGTGCTAGTCTTCGATAGTTTTCTACATAGAGGATTTAGTAAACAAATCTGAAATCAATGAGTATTTAAATTTAAAACCGGATTTTAACATCCAAGAATATTATATTGTGTGATACATATAAAAGAATGGGTACAGTATAGAGACTACTGATTGAAATAAGAGCTGTAAATTACTCAAAGATTACCATCTACAAACAACATCGAGAAAGCACAATGGAGCTCGTTTGTGTGATTGAAATATAAGAGTACAATTTAAACGGGTCAATTTTTGTACAATAAAAAGGCTGTATATATGTGCTAAGCATATAGCAATTACCAAGCGCCAAATACTAATACTGGATTGTGTGTTTGTTGCATTTAGAGAATGAAATCCTTATTAATTAAGTCTTATTGCGCTCTCCGACTATCCTCGGCTGTATTGATTGGATTTTCATTGACTGAGGAGATAATCGTTCCGGTTGTGTTGCTTTACCACCAATAAGAATGTGAAAATCAATAGCGAAATGATAACAGTCAAAACAAAATGTAATATCAGCATTTAAATAAGGTGACCTGCAAGAAAATGTAACGATAGCAATAATTTTACTAAATATAGTGATTTTTCCGAAATCAAGAAAACAAATTCTATATTTAAAAGGATATATCTCGGTGTCATCATCAGGCATGCAGATAAAAAAACGAAAATCTGATAAGTTTTTCGTTTTTTCGTCTGTCATTAAAAATTTTAAATGCTTGCGATTTTGTCACAAATAGATCCAACATTTATCTTGATTCAAAAAAATATTACTTTTAGAAAAATTATTGCAAATAATTTTTTTCATGCAAAATTTAAATTTTAAACGTCAAAAAATTTACAAATATTTTAATTAATAAATATAAATGTTAAACGAAAAAATCGAGATAAGATTCTTCAGTTTCTTCTTTAAAAGCCCCGTTGTATTGCTTCTAAAATCATTTAATTTTAAAATAAAAAACTACTGGAAGCCTTCATTTTTTCATTATTTGAGAGGCGCTTTCGTGAGAATAAATGTTGCTTTCGCCATCAATTTCTTTTGATGCATAGAAATGATAAATTACATTCATGAAGATTTAAGACACTTTCGAAGAGTTCATTCACTGCAATGTCTCGTGTAGTCGATTTTTGTTTAGTTTTTTGACAAGAAATACATTTTCTATAGCGTTCAATATACGAGAAAAGATCGCAAAAATTCATTAATTATTACCGACTAAAAAGTGTGATCTATGTGTTGTAGTGTTATAGAAATACTTTTGTATTAAAAATCTTTGCTGCTATCTTTAAATCAATAATCTAATATCCGGATGTTGATATGGCTTCGTGACTAACCGCTCGACGGTTTTAAATCTACTAGTCGCGTATGATACGGCAAAAAATTTTAATGTTGGGGATCAATGTGATGACTCTGTGCTATTTGATTTTTACAAAGCGCTCGATCGTGATCATCATGAAAACTTATTACCAAGATGAGAGGCCTGCATATAAACAGTATAATAATTTACTGGGTAAATTATTGGTTTTATTTTTTCTCAAACGATTATCCCATTTATCTTGGTGGGCCACAATAATCTCTACTTGGCCCGCTACTACCTCGTATGTACATGTATTGATGATCAGTTAGTATCACCGTATATGGGACTCAATTGAGTGAAATTAATAACAGGTATTTAATATTTGATCGTATATATAAATGGCAGTGCTAATGGTGCCGTTGGTAATCAAATAAAACTACTATTAAGACGACTGACTTTGTGAATCAAAAGCTTGCCTAAGTTCACGATGTAAATGCTGTAAAGACATGATGTCCCACCTCTTACTTTTAGAGGTGGACATAACAAATGTATATACATAACAAATGTATATATAGTGCATTTAGCAATCTGTTGTTCTTGTGAGACACATTATATAGGAGACTGCTATATCCTTAAATCTCAGGCTAATTAATATAAGGAGCGATATAAAACATAAAAGAACATACGCAGCAACAATTCACGTTCTGGATATGCGACATTACCTCAAATATACAATAATAGAATAACCTCATAATAATCGCAGGAAGGATAGAAAAATGTATTGGGTTGGGTAAGTGACGCCGGTATGACACCACGTCTAAATCAATGTCACATTTTCAATTGGCATGATTTGAATTGACACAGCAATCAAGATTTTGTTATTTACTGGGTCTAAATCAGTTTCACATTTTCAATTGGCATGATTTGAATTAACACATCAATCAATATTTTGTTATTTAATGACTTGTATTTTATGTTCTTGATTTGATAAAGACGGAAGCCAAAACGTCAAATAAAATATTTTTGGTTTCAATAATTTTGCTAGATCACTCAAGGTGATTTCACAACAGAAATCAGTTACGGTATCATTTCTCCAGCTTCATACAACTCGACTCAAAACATGCTAGATTTAAGAGTAACATATTGGTATTGTATCGTCTGCTACTGTCGGGCAATGATACTCCCGGACTCAGCAGAAGCCTAGCACTTTCAGATTCGAACCAATGTTCTTTTGCTCGGTCGGTCTACGCCTTACCGACTAGGCCAACCATCCAGTACAGCTAGAAATTCTTCAGTATATGACACCTTCATATACTTTATATATTAGATTCGCTAGTATACATATTGTAATTAGCATATTGAAAAATGCGCTATATATAATACTGTTGTGTTCAAGAGATCATTAAATCGGTTCTTGTGATATTTTGATGGATTCCTTTATTGGTCAAACAAGTCGATTTCGCAACACAAACCAGCTACAGTATCATTTCTTCGTTTCTTACAACTTCATACACTTTTTGACTCATAACATGCCAGATTTTAGCCCGACATATCGTTTCGCCCCCTTACTGCCGTGCAATTTTATACGTGCACTCATCAGAAGGCTGATGAGTGCACGCTGATACCTCAGTAGTTTCATAACATAATTTGCACTTTCAGATTCCAAATGAGTCTAAAAGTGCAAATAAATTTCCGAAACCGCATTTTCCGAGATGTATTCAAAGCATTATTTCTTTATATTTAAGACTGAAGTGATCAGGATATCATCGAATTAGTGCTGGTGATCCTTTGATGGTTTCTTTTATTTATTTCATCAAATTTGATAGATCACAAGAGATGATTTCGCAGCAGAAACCAATTACGGTATTATTAATTCGTTAATTTCAACTCCGTAATATATGATTCACAATATGCCAGATGTTAGCTTGGCATTGTGGTATTGTATCGGCAGCTACTACCGTGATTATTTCTGCCGTGATCCTTTCCTCGAGAAATTGAGGTGATTCGAAAAGCTATTCCGCAGTCATTAAGCAGTTTATTGATTTTTTATCAATGTGATTCAAAGGAATGCACTTCTCGAAATTTTTCCATGCGAATAATGATATAAATTTTTAACTAAGAAATGCACATATTTCCTTTAAATTTCGTGAAATGCGACTCCAACTATTTTTCATGTACAATAGCAATCACGCTTCAAACTCATATAAAGACAACAATGAGTTAAAAGAGAACTCATCATGACAAATAGCTTTTAACTAAGTCGAAGTTTATATCGTTCAGGGATGACTCAATCGAAAACATCAAATGTCTATATTCACATCGATGGGTAGCCATGCATAAACACGTATTTTAATTTAAAAATAATAGAATAACTAAATGTATTTTTATTAATTAAATAATAAATAATTATAAATAATAAATAATTATTTAATAAAATTTTATTTAATTTATAAAGTTAAAATAAAAATGGCATTTTATTCATTGAGACATTATATTATATTAATATGTTGTATTAACAATTTATGTTAACAATATATTATGTCAATTATATGTCTACGTATTTAATATAAAATTAAAATAATAATAATTATTATATGTTATTATATTATCATATTATCATATTATCATTATTATAATAATGCTAAATCAAAATTTAATAATTAAATAATAAAATAAATAATTGATAAATAATATTATAATATAAATAAATAATATTTTTATGATAATAAACGTGCATAGACGGATAGATATATTGAAGTAAAATTATAACAAAATTAATTACTACAAATAACTTATATTTTTATATTTTTATTGATATTTGTTTCTATCTAAATTTAGTATTTATTATATAATTTTATAAAGTAAGTTACCAAAGATAAGAATTTTGAGAAGCTCTTACAATTTGGAGTACCATAACTGTTGATAAAATACAACCCAAACGAGAGACTAACTTAAATATTAATTAATCAATATCCAATTTTAATTGATTTTATATCACTGCAATTAATTTATATTGCAATCGATGCGTGTATAAAATTTATTTATATCAATTTAAATGGTTTAAATATCTAATTTTATTTATTAATGATTAATTCTTGAATTGTAAATATCAAACGGCGATATATCATTTCGATCAGTGATAATGCTATTTCGCTCAATCAAATTTTCATATTGACCAATTTTTGACTAATTTCTGTGACATTTACTCTGTTGATTGATTAGTAATTTTTTAATTTTTATATATTGATACAAAAATCGAAATTTATGTTATTCAAATATTTAATAATTAAAGAATTATATTAACAATTTATGTTATACTATGTCTACGTATTTAATATAATTATTATTTTTTTAACACAAGACAAATCAAATAGTCAAATACTAGACAAAAAGTTTGACCTCATTATAAATATATTCTAACTATATCTCTTCAGACCTCTGACGACGGCATCGAAAACACCATGAATTTGATTTTATTAGACCAAACCCGATCTTTCGACGTAACGTAGCGATACAATCACTGTAGTTATTGTCCCCTCTTAAGGCCTGTATTGACGCTATTCTCTTAAGCAATGCATGTGACTCTCTACTGATTCCGCCAGACGATAAAAAAATAACCGGAATAAATGAAGCACGATCGACCCTAGATACTCGCTCTAAATATTTGGCCTGCTTTCTGTTGTGATGATACTCAAACAAACTATGAGGGCTTCGATTGGCATACGATGGAGCATGAACGTTATAAACGCAAATGTCTAGAAAAGACCGCTCTGTCGAATCCCCGTATAAACCACTGCATGCAACATCAAGGCGTGCATTCATATCCTTACACGTTGTTATTCTATCAAATTTGTAAGAAGACTCAACAGGAAGTAGGACCGGCTCAATTTCAATAGCCTTACATGTTGCAGATAACATACCTGCTATAATGTCGCGCATCACATTATGTCGAACAATTGTAAAGCCCCCTGTTTTGCAAGATAGAGTGTGCGATACGTTGTTAAGTTCTCCACAAACACATTTTGTCGGAGCGTCTTTTAATTGCCATCCGTATCTAGCGGCAAGCCCATCATAAAACTGATGATTATTTAGACAATACTGCCTATCTTCGCTAATCCTTGAAGATAGCCAGGTTGATGTGCCTTTTTCTGATGCATGAATTAAGGCATTTTTTGTGTAATTATCCAGTTCTGCAATAATCTTACTGTGTTTTAAATCGTTAAAAATCTTCTTTTCACCCCAAATTCCGATATTTACCAGTATTTGTTTCTCAAGTAATTCTTGTCCTACGTATTCATTTAATAAAGGTAAACACATTTTTTAGACCAATTCCATTCCTAGATTACCAGCTCGCAAGGATTTAAAATCCCCATGCCTCCGCTAGATGTAGGAAGTTCAACTAATTGCCTTATGTCCTCCGTAATTTCACTCATCCCCAGTATCCCCGGCAATAAGCTTTTCCTTATTTCCAATTCTAGTACTTGTAACCATGATTTTTCACATTTGCACGCACGAAAAACATATGTCCATTTATGTTGTAACGCAAAAATGAAAGCTAGATAAGTCTGTTGAGCACATGTTTCGGATATTTCCGATAAGCGTCTAACCATCTTACTCCATTTATCAACCTTATGTTCCACCCATTTCCGCTCATAGTCGCCATATCCGATTGGACACCCAAGAACTTCAGCGCCTAGGTGTGAAACTATAATTTCACTACCCGTAAATATTGACCTTGCTATATCATTATTAGATCTAGAGATTAACTGGCATTTCTGAGTATTGATGTAAAAACCATAATACGGACCAATGTCCTTCATCATTTCAAGATATTGGTAAAGAACACCCGCCTCCCCAATGCAAGATACATCATCTGCATACCACATCTGTTGGACAGACGGAAATGCCTCCTTCAAACGCAATATTAAAGGAATTGTAGAAGCCGCGAATGCAACCATAGACAGAGGATCACCCTGTGTGAACCCTTCGCGAGGCAATATTATATCGTCTCCTATCATCATCATAGGATCCTTCGAATACATGTTCGTTAACACATTAAGCAAAGGCGGACATACATTTTTCATGTTTGCTAGTGCCATCTTACGATTTACACAGTTGAATGCATTCTTTGCGTCAATTAGAAGCATACAAGAATCACGTTTTTCCATTAGAGATGATCGTAAACTACGTACTATGTATTCCGCTCCACATCTTTGTCCTGCGCACAATTGCATAGTACCAGCGACGCTCTGAATATGCATAGAAATTGTTTTGAGAATTACCTTTGAAATAATCCGACGATACACCTCGCCCACCCCTATGGGTCGGATTCCGTTATTCTTTGCAACTGCGATTAACCTGGAGGCTACAAGTGCTGAAGTTGAACCTTTTGGTACAATACCTGATACAAGTCTTATTGTTAAACCGGCCAATGCATCAACCAACGCCATTGAATCTCTATCAAAAGAAGTTAGCATTTGTTTCCATGTATAGGTATCTACCCCAGAGGGCCCTGCGGAACCGCGAGTGCGTCGGGCCTCTGTAATAATACTCTCAGCATCAATCTTGTCAAACATCACTAGATGAAATGGCAGTAAGTTAGGATGCGGACAAGTCATCACACCTTCTACATATACGCGATCTCCTTCTGGATGTTTGCTTTCCAGCAACTGTCGTACGGTTGAAGATCCTATGAAATCATCAGGATTCAGATATGATCCACCTGAAGCGTCTTCCAAAGATTTTATTGCTGCTTTGGTATCACCCTTTTGTATAGAGCGTCTAAACGCTACTTTCCAATCAATCTGAGCTTGTATACACTCTCTGCTTTTTCTAGTCGATTGTAGATAACGAGCTTCAGCTATAAGCTCACTCCAATTATCGGAATTCCACCTCTCGATACGCCTTTTCATAGCCTGTCTTATCAAACTAACCTTCCTGGACTTTAATCTTTGAAGAATGCATTGACTCACTATTGTGACTTTTTGCAGTGCACTACCATCATCCGTATCCAAACAGGCTTCCTTAATCAACTGCGTCAAGATATTGATGAATAACCTACTTTCATTGCACCTCGGCAAATTAAATTGATTCGGTTTCCATTTTGAAATTTCTTCATAAACTGATCCTAACACAAATTCGTTAGCATGCCCGCCCATACTGGGCATTGTGCCATTTATATTGTATAAAACTTCGGAACTCACGCTATTACTCTGAACAACCAATGTATTTTTATTGCAACAATTTGGGGCAGCGCAGTTAAAACATCGTTTATTACTCTTTGCAACGCGCTGCAGGACCGTTACATGTACAGCATTTTACAACCACATCAGGCTTTCCCTTTGTCATTTTTCAACCTCAAATTTTTCAACCAATCAATTTTTCAACTGATGGTTGTCGTCAATGGTTGTCGTCGATGGTTGTCGTCGATGGTTGTCGTCGATGGTTGTCGTCGATGGTTGTCGTCGATGGTTGTCGTCGATGGTTGTCGTCGATGGTTGTCGTCGATGGTTGTCGTCGATGGTTGTCGTCGATGGTTGTCGTCGATGGTTGTCGTCGATGGTTGTCGTCGATGGTTGTCGTCGATGGTTGTCGTCGATGGTTGTCGTCGATGGTTGTCGTCGATGGTTGTCGTCGATGGTTGTCGTCGATGGTTGTCGTCGATGGTTGTCGTCGATGGTTGTCGTCGATGGTTGTCGTCGATGGATGTCGTCGATAGTTATGTCGTCAGTTGGTGTATATATGTATTTACTTTAGATTGTGTATATTAATCTCACAAATGTAAATAGTTATTTGTTAGTAGCTTAGAATTTCAAACTAATTAAAATTAAAATTAAAATAAAAATTAAAATAAAAATTATTATATTATATTTTATATTATCATATTATCATTATTATAATAATGCTAAATCAAAATTTAATAATTAAATAATAAATAATTATAAATAATAAAATTAATAATTGTTATAAGATTTTTATAATTTATATCAAGTTAAAATAAAAAATTGAAATTTAAAATAAAAGTCATTTATTATGAATTGACTAATAAATAACAAACGTTGTATAATAATAAGGATTAAAGGATATTAAGAGATCATCATTAGAATAGTATTAAATTATAATTTTAGAATAAATCCACAGATCATGACGTCAACACGTTGAATATATCAATCGGTATTCAGTATATATTATCGTTAGTAATTCTAATTTGTATGATTAACTTATTTGTTTATTACGAATTTGATTACATACAGTTAATGCCTGACTCAACTTTGAGGGCAATGAGCAAAATTTGCATTGTGTTCATGATAACGTGTCTCTTTATAGAACAGCTAACGCATATTTTAAATAATTCGATAATTATTTTTAGTCAAACAGTGTTACATAGAAAAGCAATTATTATCAAAAAAAGATAAAATTCATCTGTTCACATTTTAGCCTTCATAATTTCAAAAAATGCTGAAATCCATCATCTTAATAAACGTTTTGACAATTAAATCAACAATCGCGCCTTCAACTCATATAAAGACAACAATAAGTCGGAAGAGAACTCATCATGACAAATAGCTTTTAACTAAATCGAAGTTTAAATCGTTCAGGGGAACTCAAACTAAAACATCAAATGTCTATATTCATATCGATGGGTAGCCTACGTATATAAATAATAATGCTAAATCAAAATTTAATTATATTTAATAATTAATTAAATTTAATTTATATCAAATTAAAATGAAAAATTGAAATTTAAAATAAAAGTCAATTTTTATGAATTGACTAATAAATAACAGACGATATATCAGAAAAAGGATTAGAGATCATCAGGAGGAACTGCTACGCTATCAGGTTTCGGCACCTATTTCTCGACTCAGCATAGCAGCGGAGCCAAATACATGCTAATGACGTATTTCATCTGAATTTAATATAATTTAGATGAATTTAATAAGATACGATGTTATATAATAATATTTTAATCATATGAATTTAATAATAAATAAGATACGATGTATAAGAATAAGGATTACAGGTCATCAGGAGGAGCTGCAATGATATAGGTTTCGGTTCATATTCATATACTCAACAATACTTCTAATAAAGTGTTTTCTATGATAAAATCATACTTTGTATTATTATAATATACTATATACTTTGTATTATTCTAATACAAAGTATATTATTTATTATCCATAAAAGTTTTTCGCTAATTATTTTATATTTATTAATATTATTGTGTTGATTTATATATTTTACTATTTTCTGCTTGATGTTATTTTTATAGTAACCTAGTTTAAAATATGTATCTATTAAATTATTTAAATGATTTTTAAAGCCAATATCATTACATATTGTTGCAATTCTTAAAATTTCATTATTTAATGTATTATATTTTATATTATATGGTATGCATGAATGCTCATGCAAAAATATGTTTCTTGTAAATTTAAATATGTCATCTTTACGATATAAATTAATAGTAGTTTTAGTTAATGTTAATTTAATGTTCATATCCAGATATATACCTTTTTTATCATTAATATTGGTTTTGTTAAGAATAAGGCTTTCTGGATAAATGTGCTCACTAATTGAATAAAAATTATTAAAGTTAAATACACATATATCATCAGTATATTGAAACATATATTTCATATATTTATATAATTTAGATTTATTTTTTACAGTTATAAACGAATTCATAGTCTATATAGCTTAAAAATAAGTCAGCTATAATTTGACTACTATTACCTTTCACTGAAAAATCTTTTATAAGGTGATAAAGTGATGAACACCTTATCTTTAGTATATCAAACATATATTTCATATCTTTATATAGTTTAATATGTATCTATCTAATTATTTAAATGATTGTTAAGAAAACCAATATCACGTTATTTAATTGCATTCGTATATACAACCCTACTTTCTTTTACATCAGCCTTACAAAAATAGATACCTGAATTTCAAATATTCGGTTTATCGTCAAATATTCATTTATAAATATTCATTTTCTGAACCTGATAAGATTACTTAATGTTTTGAAAAAAACATTGAGTAATAAAAGTTTATACTTTGTTTCAACCGAAATGATATAGTTTAATAAGTTAGCTATAATTGGGCTACTATTATCTCTGGTAATTAAGCTACTAATCTTTTATAAGGTGATAAAGTGATGAACACCTTATCTTTAGTATATCAAACATATATTTCATATCTTTATATAGTTTAATATGTATCTATCTAATTATTTAAATGATTGTTAATGAAACCAATCAAAAGAATGAGATATGTAAATATAGTCGCGTATGCAACTATATTTTACGTATTTTACGTGTTATTTTATATTTTACGTATTTATATTATATTATTTCTTATATTTTATATTTTACGTATTATTTTATTAATTATTATATTTTATGTATTCATGTAAAATATGTTATTAATTATGTTATTAATATTTATAAAATATTAATCCTTGACTTGTAAAAGTCAAGGATTAAAATTTCCTTAAATGCAAATCAATTTTATATAAATTCATTATAATTTTAAACAAAAGTTTAAAATTAGTAGATTAATTTATTTGTAGATATAAATAAAAATCACTTTTATTCATCATCAATATTTTGCGACATCAATATTATTTATATCATATAAATAATATAACATCAATATTTAATTGATATTAATTTAATTTTCATATCTAGATATATAAATTGTCTACAATCAATATTGGTTTGATTAAGAATAAGGTTACCTAGACAAATCTGTCAGCTTATTGAATAAAAATTATCAGAATTAAATACACATATATCATCTCAATGTATCGAAACATATATTTCATATTTTTATATAATTTAGATTTATTTTTTAAACAGCTGTGAACAAACTCATATCCTATAAAGCTTAAAAACAAGTCAGCTATAATTGGGCTACTATTACCACCTATTGGAATACCTTTTATTTGTCTAAATATAGATGTTCCTACCTTTAAATAATTTTGATTTATCAAAATATTTAAGGATTCTATTAATTCAATTTTATCCATATATTTATATTTACTTGATGGTTTAATTTTTGTTAGATATGCGTTATTGCTATTATAACATATATATGTATATTTTAAAATCTATAATTTAATATCGTACTATAATATCGCAAAGTATAATTAATCAGTAACTTTTATCAGCTAATTGTGCTATTTGTTTCTAATTGCAACAGCAAAGTTATGACCAAATAAATGCATTATTTAATGTGACATCACGGTTGTAACTTTGGTAACCGAGTATTTAGTATCAAGTGTAACAAGTGATATTTTGTCTTTACATTCAAGCATCCAATTTTGTTATACAATTAAGTTGCCTGTGCATAACAATTACTAGCATGTTTATATGCGGACTATAAGAATCGCGCACCTATTAGATTTACATTTATAATATTCTAGTCTAATGTTACTTATTAAAATCAATTTTCGACTGCGTTGTAAACCAAAGCTTACTATTTTCATTTGCTAAAATGTAAAAATAATTTAAAAACATAATTAACGTTTTAAAAAAGTAAAAAGATTTTGCAAATGAAAAAACCTTTGCTTTATAAAAAAAATTAGAAAATTACAGAAAATTTATTTATAAATACAATTTTTTAACTTAACATGTTCAGCTATATATAACGAACATGATAACAACGTGTATCGAAAATTTATAAATAAAACGACATAATTAATTTTGTATCATTTAATTTATGTACAAAGTGAGTACTATGTTGGTTAAAGACAACATAAAAACAGAAATTCTCTTAATGCCACCGCGTCAAACCAAACGCTTGATAGGAGGTTTTGTGATTTATTGTAGATATCTGGGAGAATTTTCCTATTACGTTTTCGTCATACAGTTCATTTTTTGTAAAAATGTTTCAGAGACTTTCATTTACCAGACATAATTTAAGATGGTAGGGTTTAGAGGTCAAATAATATATCAGTAGTTATTTACATTTCGCCATTTAAAAAATTGTTGTTAAATAAAAATTATTATTTATATACACAACATATTGTTTAATTTTAATCTATTTTATTTTTCGTGAGCAGACTAAACAGTAACATAGGATTTGTCTTGTATAAAATAATGTTTCAAATAATTTATTAAACGGCGAAAAATGCATCTAATTACTGATATGTTATTTAGCTTCCAAAACCCTATCGTCTTAAATTATGCATAGAAAAGGAACGTTTGTCAAGCATTCTTAAAGAAAATGAAGAATAAGAGGAAAACGTAATAGGAAGATTCTCCCCGATAACCTACTAGAAATCACGAAACCTGCTATCAGGAGTTTGGTTAGACGCTGTTGTGTTAAGAAAATTTCTAATGACAAGCCAACTTAAAGCACGTTCCAATCTGTACTTCTAGTAGTTTATTTGTTTGACAGTTATCATTCTACAGATCAGCGGCTTGTATAATATCTGGATAGCACATTGCTCATGAAATGGATGTGGTTTACCAGTGTTGTGTTGTACAAAAAATTCTTTCAAAGAAAATTTTATCATGGGAAAACTGTGGAGAATTAAATTGTGAAATGAAAACAATATTAACGACGTATTCCTAGAAGCGCAAACGCTGCGAGGTTCGAAAGCCGCGATTATCCACCGTCCATAAAAGATTGGTGCAAGCACTATTTACTGTCAATAACCGAAGATAAAACATTCAGCGGCTACACTTCTACGTGACGATAACAACTTAAATGATTGTGGAAAGTTGTGTCCTAACGAATTATTAAATAGAGTTTCGATACTACATAATCTAAATAAACTTCACTCGACAGCGGGTTAACTACATCGTATCTAAAACGATAGCTACTAGACAGTTTTGTTTCAAGTCGTTGTGCCGTTAAATAATTAACAAGACAAAATACGACCGATTGGAATTAGTGGCATTTGCTCAAAGAATTATAAGCAAGGATATTAATAGCCTTGCTTATAAGCAAGACTAACTAAGTTTTATAACCAAGGCTAAATAAGAAAGGCTATTAATAATAAAGATTTTGTTAAATTAAAATACAGCCACTAAAAAGTAAAAAACAGCAGAAAAATAAAAGAAAACAAATTCAGAAACGATGTTATTTTAATCTTCTAATGTCTTCACGGCCTCAGGTCTACAGGGATCTTAGCCCTCTAGCCAATCAAACACGCTGCTCTCCGATAAAACCACTCAAGGTCTCTCACCCGCCGAAGAATCCAATCGAGGCGGACTATGCTCGGTATCGCGAGATGAGGAGCTTGAGAAGCCTTATTCTTTGTTCTAGGGGACGTCCTCTTGAAAAGAAGACTAACCCCGAAATAGCCCAAGTACCCCAGAGGGGCACTTGGGTTTTCCCATTCAATAACAGATGCTGAGCCCGTTTCAGGACCCACCTAGCTTTCTTCAGGATACGTTTGAGTCTAGCCAGGTCAGCTCTCGCTGACCAGTTCACCGCTATGGTGAACCCCAGGTATTTTACTCGACTTGTGAAGGTAGGGAGTTGTTGATTCTGCAAAATGGAGGAGATCGTAGAGAGTGCTAATCTCTTAAGTTTCTTGTTGATGGCAGGGGCGCCATAAAATACGACCACCTCCAATTTAGAGGAATTGAGAACAAGATTGGATATGGGTACCTGGTCTTTTAATCTTAAAAAGAAACGGCTGATGTCAGAGACTACATCTTTGCACATGCGTCCAGAGAACAGGGATGTGTTATCATCAGCGTATACCACAAGATGTTGATTTCGTTGACATTTTTTTGTAGAGTATGATGAAGGCAGCAAGATACAAGATTGGAGAAAGTGGGGATCCTTGAGGCACACTCGTAATAGGGTAGAACTGACATGCATTAAGGTCGTCTTCATAGAATAATCGCTTGGTATACAACAATATTTCCACCCTGTTAACAATTCTCGCAGGCAACCCAAGAGACCTGAGAGAAGAGATAACAAAATGAATGGAAATGCGATCAAATGCTGCAGAAAAATCAAGAAAGACAGCTACAGCTAGTTGATGACTGTTATCTTGACAAAACTGATGCACTTCACCTATTGCTGAATGGACCGAGCGATCTTTTACGTACCCTTTGAAAACCTGGTGGGATTAAATTTCGCCTACTTATATGCTCGCGGATTTTACGCGCAAGCGCTTTTTCATAAATGGAGATGAGGGAGTTTTAAATCGAAATGGGCCGGGGATCTTTAGGACATGAGACCGGATTACGTTTAGGTAAAAAAATTCTGCGACTAAAATTGATGCCGCCTACATGGGATGGTGAGGCTAAAAGCATTGTGACGGCCACTTCTCTTCTCTGATCGGCTGTCAAAAGCTGACAGACACGAGAAGATAGTGGAGCGACGGATTCGGAGGTGCCCGGAAGTGGACCCCGAGAGTTTAGGATATCTGTAACAGATAAGTCCCTACTCCTGAAGCCACCCCAAGACGGAATTGGTTAGGGAGATTGACTGGCTCCATAGGTATGTAGGGATATTGACTCTTACTATACTCGGTCAAGGCCAATACTTCCAATCCAAACCACAGCCCTATCCTTTCAGCAGACAAACTTCTCTTTCTCGAGTATCTTCCAAAATGAAGACTGAGAAGGATTAAGGTGAGCAAGGCTCGCCTTATCCCTGCTCATCTGGAACCTATATTTAGAGCTTCAGTATTCATTCGAGAGTGCCTGTCTGGCGGAAACAGAGGTATTGGGAAGGTGAAGCATTTTAGCTAGGACTTTGAGTTTTGTTGGAGTGGGATTATAAATACGACCTTTATAGGTAGTCGAAAGTAATGCGATAGCTTGCGATGATAGGTAGGAATTAAATTAGGTCAAACTCTCATTACCAATCCTGGGGATGAGTTGGATAGCTGCCTGAAAAAAAGCCACACTGATGGGATCAAAGTGAAACCTCCTTCTTAGCAACGTATCTTTCTCTATCCGCCAACGAATTAGGTCATGAGAGGTGGTATGCTGTTGTCGCAACTGCTCAGTACGTATAGGTTTCAACAACCACATCTTATGAAGCAGTAATATGTCAAGGAGAGAATTCGTTGTTGAGCAATGAAAGGTGGGGACGGTGGTTTGTGAATAAGATAATTATTCCTAGCTCTGCGAAGTGCTGCATTAATCCAACGACCAGTTCTGTCGTTGAAATCACAAGTAATATGTCATAGCCACTACCCAAAATACGATCCAGGAGGTCACGTTTCTTGTGAATATCCCCCGGGCGGATCTAGATATTGGCTATACTGATGCGTTTACCGTTTTTACAAAGTGATATAGCTAAAAAAGATATGGCTGAACACGAGTAGTTTAACAGGAGGGAAGATCTTAAGGAGCATTTAACTAGGCTTAAAAGACCTTGAGAAGAAGAGGAGTAAGGTGGGGTTATGTACGGAATATAGTGGGTATATATGTGCTTAGGGATAAATCGAGTAATGTCCTGAAGGAGCCGGATAGACCGCGTCTCCTGAAGGACTATAATATCTGCATCTCTACCAGATAAACGGCTAAGGGCAGAAGCACCTCCCGAATTCCACTGAAGGATATTCAGTGAAAATGGTTCTTGATTACTTTGCATTATATTGATTTAGCTGGAGTGAGATGCCTCCTCCTAGTCCAAACCAGGAGTGAGAAGGTTTCCCTTCACACCGCTAGCCTGACTAGGGTAAGGCACTTGCTCACCGGGCATATCATCATATCCCATAGTAGATCCGGGGTTGGCCACAGTCCAGTTATTCTGGTCTCTCTTAGCTAGTTTTAAAGCTAGGACTGTTTGAAATGTACCGTCCTCTTGTTTGATGGTTTCCTCTCGTTATTAGTCATTGTTGCGGTAGGTAGGTTTAAATTTTGTTATAGATTTCTCAATGATTCACTACTCATACCTTCAACTTGAGGCATTGCTGCTTTTAAACTGCAGTCAATGTAGTATGTCATATCTTTGTCGTTGGACTTAGTGTCAGAATTAGTACCAATTATCGTCTGGTTGGAAGCTTGAGCAAAAGTTAAGTCGTTGCCTGTATTTACCTTGTGCCTCCATTGGTATTATTTGAATACCCTGCATTTGCGGGACCACGCTGGGTGGTCACCACTACAGTTGGAGCACTTTGCTTTGAGCAGACATTTTTCGTGATTGTCGGTGGAACCGCATATTTCACAAGTTGGTGGGTTCATACATTTGCTGGCCTAGTGTCTCCATTGATGGCAGGTGCTGTGGTGGGGCTAACTCAATGACTCGGTATCCAGTAATGTAAAAATCAAATTATCTCCCAAAAATGGGTTAACATGTGAATGCGAAAACCGCGACGCGTCTTCTAAGGATGCATGAGCGAAGGCTATAGGAATGATTACCTTTTTTATCCTTTATAAAAAGCATTTTAGAGATGTTGAATAATTTCTCAAATGAGATTATGTCATCACTTGAGAGAAACGTATGCATATTGTTTATCTTTAACGATGCCTGAATAGGTTTGAAGTCAATTGTACCTTTGTCGAGGTAATTATTTTGAAAATAACAAACGTATGCCTTTGCTAGGTCTTTTGTATAAAACGAGATCTTAATTTCATTCTCGTAATATTTGGTAGAATTAAATATTCTATTTTCGAATTGAAGTGAGAAATTCCGTAAAAAAACATTAAATAAGTTCTTTTTTTCAATCGGAACCAGTAGTTTAATAATGACCAAGTTTGTAGTTTTAGGAATAGGGGGAAGCTTCCCTTCATTTTTTGTTCAACAAACGAAACTCCACTTACCTTATTCATCTTGTATGTATATTTTGCTGCTGACTCAGAAAGGCTATTAATAGCCTCGCTTATAATTATAAGCAAAGCTAGCTATTAATAGTTATACCCACTGTTAGAAACAAACTCTCATAAGCTTGATATGTAACGTTGTATTTCTGCACGTTGCAACGAAAAGGCATCTTGCAGTCAAATCACAGGCTGAAGCAAACCATTCAGATTCAAAGTCTTGTATCATGGCTTTTGATGCGAAAAATGCCTTTAATTGCATTAATCGTGAGGTGTCATTGCACAATATTTGATGTGCCCTGAATTATCTCAAAGTTTGAAAAAATAAAAAAATATATTTCAAGTATGCACAGCTCTTAATTGATTTGCAAAGTATTTAATCTAGTGAAGGATTTACTCAGGTGGGATCCTTTTGCTATGGCTGCCTTCGCAATTGCATCGCTGCCATTTATAAGAAATACCGAAACTCATGTTTCCAATGTATATGTCCCCAACGAAGTAAGAGACAATCGCCAACAACTTTTGTTAATTTTTCATAGTGTACAGATCGAACCAGATTTGAAACATGTGAATTCAAGCTTGTTTTTCGAGAGACATCACTACAAGAAATTATGTTACTACAAGATATTGCGTTGCTTATCGACATTTGTTTATTCAATAATATGGTTCAATCTTACTCAACGATTAGAATACAGGCCTTGTTTAACAATCAAGAGCCGAGAAAATTCGCAAAGTATGGCGAAAGAGTCGAATTAATGGTCTTAAGCACATTTGTTCCCGCAGTGTTCCTAATTGTCGGCGGAATTGGGACAAATACTAATAAGCTTTTGAAGGAATGTGCGTCAGCCTTAAATAGTAAAGCGATCCTTTGTTTTTAAAATAGTAAAATCTACTTTTTTGAACAACCGTGTAAGTGAGGAATATCTTTAGAAATTTTCGCTGTCAGGTTTAGTTGCGGAAACGCTAAAACTTTAATGTGTACAATTTTAATAATATTGTCTTTTTTTATATAACACGATATATTATAATATTTATCTTTATATATATTTGTAATTTCTCTTAATTTTCAAGTTAATAATTAAAAAATAGTCAAACCGATATAACAAAATCTTAGTGAAGATTGTTGACACGTTTTACGTATTCTTGCGTTAAATTAAAATATTTTATTCACGAGGATACTAAAACCATAAGTAGTGATGCTAATCGGCAAAGTTAATAATTTTACCAATTAAATTATCATACCCCTAAAAATAAAATATCGAAAATTTTTCTTTATTACCCAAGATCAAACTGTTCAACTCTGTAATAAACGAGGAAACTAGGATAAATGACATATCATAGTTGCAACCGATGAGCAAAGAAAGATAATTTATTCTGTTGTTTTAAAGGTGTAATTATTGCATTTAATGCATTAATAAAGGATGAATTATAATAATGAACTTTTGAACATTGTTTTTGCTAAAATATCATATGTATCTGTAAATGTGATTTCACAAAAGATAATATTTCGACATGCTATCTTATTGGTGATATTATAATATGATATAAAATATAATAAATTATAAATTATTATAAATTATAATTTCTTATTGGTCAAGTATGCTGAATTTGAATTATGAAAAATGTTCATGGTTTTTAGAAGACAATTAATTAGTAATTACAAGTCTCTACAAATATCCGATGGGGGAATATCATTTTAAGAACCTTCTACACTTGACACTCAAACATGTATCTCCACTCTAGACTAAACTAATAAGCCTTCTTAAGTACGGCAACTTTGACCCATTCAATACAATATTTACTACCGAAGAGCTAGAAATATTCATGATTTGTATGGCTTCTAAAAAAGCTGCTGGACCAAACAATCTCTCTATTGAACACATAAGATCTTCCTTTTCTGTTCTTTCCGGGTACTAAACATTCTTTTTCAATTCCCTTCTTTTCGGCAAACCAATTCTTAAAACCTGGAGGTGAGGATTCATCAATATATTTTATAAAGGAAAAGGTGATCCCTCCTCAACCGACTCTTATCGTGGTATCACCCTTATCAATTATGCATATAAATTCTTAACACATCCTCGCAAACTGATTAACGTCATTGAGCGAATTCTTATTTCCACTACAGCAGTTTTGCTTTTGTAGCGCTGTTCTACAATCGAAAATATCAAGGGTATACACGATCAGGTACTATTATGCTTTGCTCGAAAATCTCCCATTTACGCCATATTAATAGACTTCATAAAGCTTTAGACTCTATCAATCGTGAACTACTGCTGGATAAACTCGCTGTTCAAGCCACGTCTATGAACGCTTCCTTCACATTCCCTGCTCAATTTTACATTCGATCACATTCTGCGTCTTCGATGGCCATCAATTCTCCGAGCCTTTAATCGCAAACCGCGGAGTCTTTCAAGATAACTAATTTAGCCCACTGTTATTCTCATTTTTTGTCGATTTACATTTGTCTTCGTGCAAACTCCATAGATATCAGTTCTCTATGCTGATAATCTTGTCATTTTATCCCATGATCTCATGGACTCGTAGCTTTCTCTCAACACATTAGATGCATTATGTAGAATAAATCAATTAAAGGTAAATATTGAAAAATCGAAAATTATAAAATTCTGTAAGGGAGGCTATATTCGCCGTTCAGACAAGCTATTACTTAATAATAACCCTCTAGAATTCTGTAAGAACTACACCTACTTAGGTATTCTGCTTTCATCCAGATGGTCATTACAACTTTATCTAAACCGCAAAACATCTATAGTTACAATTGCAATCTCTCATGCTTCCATGGGTTTACTCTCATTCGAAGGTGCTATTCGCTACTTCCGTACCATGCTTATTCCCATAATTCAATATGGATTACCTGCATTATGTGAATATTATTTTCGTCTAACTTCGCCCAAATCGGCAGGTTTAATAGAGATTTGTCAAGCGCGTTAACTCTAACCTTGTTTTGCATTTATTTTTCCTCTATCTTCTCCGAACATCTGAATTTTGTCATGATCTCAAAAACCTTGAAGTAAAATTATCTTTACTTGACCCAGATATATACTTGAACCCTGCATTCATTCAAATCAATTGGCGAAATCCACGAACGCAAAAACGCCTTCTTACTTGGAGAGTATTTCTTCATGGGTAGCACGATAAGTTTTGCTCCATCCGTATCCCCCTTCATAACCACACATCAACATGCATCATGTATGTATTGCATTAAATCATGTAATTCCTTGTTTCACGTGTTTGACTGCCCCAATCTTTCAAAGATGAGCTTGGCGGATATTGACAAACTACGGAATTAGACATGACGAAGACATTTTGTATTTTCTCGGTTTTTATGTATATTTGGTGTTTTTATTTAGTTTAGCTAAATGTCGAGAGACAAAGAGGCCAATATATCATCTCTACATTATTATTACATACAACAACTTAAGAGCCAAGGGATCATCGAAAGTTGGATCACAATAAATAAAAACTGAATAAAAACAGCATAAACAGAAAACGTGAAAAAAAAATCAAAGATAAATTCTAGACTAAATCCACTGGTGTAGTCTTCAATTGAAATAAAATTTACTGAGGATGTTAGTTATTGCGGCAGGCACATTCTTCCAAAGTCGTGCGATTCGATCACAGATAGTCAGTCTTTTTGGTAGGCGGGTGATCTTTGCAAACGGTATTTACGTCCTCGAAGTCATGTAGTCTTACTTAAATTGAATGTACGTCGACAGATATGCTTGAATGTGGTAAGAGTCCTCTATACGAATATTAAATCAGTCAGTTGAGTGAAATTTCAACTGGACATACTTGAAGTGCGTTTATACTATTATTATTTTATTAGATTATGATCTGGCAGTCAAGTTAGATAAATTTATTTAATAAATTTTGACGGCAAAGCAATTACAATAACAAACACCAAGTGTTTATAAAATATTATAAAGTTATGAAATATATAAAATTTATTATATATCATTTATTAATTTTATTTATAGTGGCAAATGCACGACTATGCGCTCTTACAAGCCCATGTAGAAGAAAAATAACAAATAAGAAAACAAAAAATAGAATGTAAAATAAAAATGTTGATGAAATTGAAGTTAGTATATGGAAGATAAGGGAGATGAGTTGAATGTGGCAAGGCGTCGGGGGAAAATGTGGATTAGTTCGTTGAAGATGCATGAAGAATTGTGAGTTGGATAAGATGTTGAGGGAATTGATTTCTTGATTAATTGTGGAGGAGGAGCCATATTGCAGGAACGTATGTGGTTTGAAGAGTGGAAGGGATCAGGAAGAACGGGCGTAAGCTGGCAAAGAATTTCTGGTAAGTGGTGCAGATACGATAAAAGAGCGAAGACTGGCTGAGCGCGGACGGATGTGGAGAAGTAGATAATTACTTGATCGCCAAGCCAAGGAGGCAGAGCGCGAATCATCAAGGTAAGCAAGGTCTAAACATGACGGTGAGTGACAAAATAGAAGACGAAAGGTAACAATACGCAACAAAATTCAACATTAAAGTAAATTGTGAGCAAATATAGGACGGAAAATTTTTGGGAAATATGGTCGAAGAGGCGAAGATGCAAGAGGACACGAGCAGAATAGTTAATGATACGTTGTGGAGGTAAAAGTACAGAATTTGAAGAGTTGACAAGTAAGCTAAGGCAATATTCGATTATGGGAAATAGAAGAGACAATATAAGAACGATAGAAGAGCGGAACTCGATCAGTCTACGAATGCAACGGAGGTCACGAAGAAATAAGAAAAAGCGCAATATTTGTCAAGAATAAAATGTTTGAGGGAAAGGGAATCGTCAAAGTGAAAACCTAAGAAAATAATATTGTCAACAATTGGGATAATGATCGATTTAACAGATAAAATAGTTGGAATTATGTCGAGGTGATGAGGGTAATCCACATGATTTTGGAATTTTCAGGATTAACAGCTAGACGAATAAAGGAAAGACGGTTGAAGATAGACATAAGACAATTTCTGGCAGAAGTAGCGAGGTCGTGGATACAAAGATGATGCGAATGAGAGTAGAGAATAATATCATCGCCATATTTCATCAAACAAAAGTTATGGTCACGAGTTATGTAAGACAAGTCGACGAGAAGAAGGAAGACAATAATAGGACCTAAAACATATCCTTTTGGAACACAGTTCCACAAGGATAAAATGATCGGACAAACCAGGATTTAAGATTGTAGAGAAAGCGTATGCAATGAGAATGTTGGGAAAAACGATGATATCAAGAGAGCCACCAAGAATATGGGAGGACAGGTTTATTAGTAAATGGAGGCTAAAGTCGGACAACAAGTTTCAAGGAATCTGAATCATAATGGCGATCTAGACGGATTTTAAAATCACCAAATAAAGAGTTTAAACTTTCTTAATTACTAACTAATTACAATTATTCCTGTAAGTTCCAGATTATTCCTGTCAGTTCGAGATTATTCCTGTCAGTTCCAGATTATTCCTGTCAGTTCCAGGTAATTCTTGTTAGTTTCAGAGTATTCCTGTCAGTTCCGGATTATTCCTGTCAGTTCCAGATTATTCCTGTCAGTTCCAGATTATTCCTGTCAGTTCCAGATTATTCCTGTCAGTTCCAGATTATTCCTGTCAGTTCCAGATTATTCCTGTCAGTTCCAGATTATTCCTGTCAGTATCAGATAATTCCTGTCTGTTCCAGATTATTCCTGCCTTTTCCGCTCGCTATGCCCGCGGATTGAGCTCAATCTCTCGATAAAAAAGGTCATGCCTAGAAAGGCGCGATCTCAGATCCTTGTTCCTGATCAAGAATCTTCCACATCGGAATGCAATGATGGTTATACCAGTTTTGAAGTCGGTGAAATTCCAAAGATTGTGATGTATGGACACTTGTTCGTGTTAAAATATCCGACTGTTCTGTGTAAAAACGTAAACAGTTTACATGCGGCTTTTGTACATCAGTACGACTACTACAGTTATCCTGCTCCTCTACTTATGTATCACACACGACCACTCAGACCAATACTGTTTTAGATGTTTCCCTCGCATCAACACCTGACTTCGCATCTTATAATCCCATTATTGAACCTACTCTATCACACACTCTTCGTTCAACTAGGAACTAAACTTTCATTCATCTTCCTCATTCTAACAATGCTAACGGTAAAGCTTTTCATCTCGTACCTCCTCTTTTATATTCCTCTCCCAATCTAGATAAATCTCAAACTTCTTTATTCTCTTCACGTACTCCTTACTCTACCTCCCACGTATCACTTCTAAATAATTTACATAATTCCGTAAAAATCATATCCAGTAACATCTCCGATCAACCGATTCAAAACTCATGTGACATGCTCCAGCCTATCTTAATTCTCTTTACTCTACCTCACACGTATCACTTTCCAATAATCTACATTCTTCCGGCGAAATCATTTCCAGTAACATTTCCGATCAACTAATTCAACACTCTACTCCTGTCACACATGCCCCAACATATCTTAATTCTCCTTATTCTATTTCCCACGTATCACTTCCAAATAATTTACATCCTTCAAAATCATCTCCAGTCATATCTCCGATCAACCGATTTAACACCCACTCCTATCACACTTGCTCCAACAATCTTAATTCTCTATCAAGCACCACTGTCATTTCCACTTATATCTGCTCATCTGCCTCGACTCCTAGCAGATTTGTCCGTCTACCACTTCCACGAAATCGTTTCCCTTCGCGCGATCGCTGTATTATCATAACAAATTTAAAGCTTTCCGAATCTGCTTCTCCACAATCTCGCCTCGATGATGATGTATCTGCTTTCAGGTCTATCCTAGCAACCATTCTTCCTGATAATAACCCACCCCTCTTCAATAATATCTCTCCTGTATCCTGTATTCGTTTAAACAAATCTACTAAATCCAACCATCTCAGTCCTCCACTCTTAAAAATCGTTTTCCGACAAAGTTCACATGATTTTTCGGTACTCTCCCAACGTTTTAAACTTCTTACCACTTCATCTACTTGTCGTATCTTTCCTGACCGCTCTCCTTATGATATCGCCCAGCTAAATTAAGCTCGCATTGAGAAACATCGACTTGAAACAAACTGTGAGTCATCTCTATCAATCCGTAAAATCAACGGAAATTTTCACGTCGTACCCACGAGACCCAAAATCCGATGGCGTCCCGTCTCTCCCCCAATCTTCTTTGCTAGTCGATCTCGCTCCACAACATACTTTACGACTTTGTCATTTTAACACTCGCTCCATTCTTCATAAAGCTGATATGCTCATTGATATCTTCGATCGATTATCTATCGATATTCTTCAGCATTACCGAATCATGGCACTCTGACTCTGACGATCTTGCTATTCGTCGTCAATGTCGCTCCTGTTGTTCTCAAGTTAAATCAGCTCGTCCAATTGTCTCTTCCACACCTACTGCTTCTAACCATGACGGTGTCGTTGCAATTGCTCGTCACCCAACGTCTCTACGTAAAATAAATGCTAGCATCCGTTACACTTCTTTCTAATTGCTAATATGCAGATCATCAACTTCTTTCCCTCTCGAACTTGTGATTATATACTGTCCAGGCTCAGCTGCCCCTCTCGTATGTTCTTTGGCGAGCGGGCAGATATTCTTTCTCAATGTATATTGTCTTATACTCATTGTTTTGTTCTTGGTGACTTTAACATTGGTCTTGATTGCCCGGCTGACTCTAACTCTATCACTTTAACTAATCTTTTTTTCTGATTTTAACTATAAATTACTTTCAACAAGCCCAACTCATATTCTCGACGGTGCTCTCGACATCATTGCTGTTCCTAACTGCTTCAATGACTATACCTCCTTGTCAATTACTGATCCTGGTTTGTCCGATCATTTCCTTGCCACTTACTCTTACTCGTCCCCTTCCTCCTTCCCCGCCTCTACCATTATCCACACCAAGTCGACCCTGGAAACTTCTCGATATCCATATTCTCTGCACAGCCTTACTCAATTCTTCACTCTTTTCACTTCCTCTTAACTATCTCTCTCCCAATGATCTCTGCATTATGTTTGATTCTGAACTTACGTAGATCCTCAATATCCTTCTGCCTAGTCGACTCCGACGTTCTCAGCGCTTGCGCCATGCTCCCTGGTTCGATTCTGACTGTAGTATTTCTAAGCGTCGACTCCGTTACTCCTTTCGTGTGTATAATCGCTTTCTTAAACGTTCTCCCAACTCACTCCCTCAAAATCTCCGTGATTCCTACTTTTCTCTACGCCGTTCACATCTCATTCTTGTACGTACTAAACGTATTCTCTTTTGGCGAAATCAACTCGAGTCATCTTCCAACTCTAAATCTCATTGGAAAATCTTAAACTCGATTTTTTCACGATCATCTACCCCTGGTAATATAAATCCTAATGAATTTTCTTCTTATCTACAAACTAAGCTATCTAATTTACTTTCCCTACTACCCATAGCCCCCTTGTACCCACTCTTCTCTTTTTATACTTCCCTCCCAGAACTATTCCACCTTCTTCCCGTTTCGTCTGATAAAGTTTCTTCGGTTCTGCTGTCATTACCTAATAAAACCTCTCCTTCTGACCCAATTCCCACTCACTTGCTTAAAAATATCTGCTCCTCTATCTCACCCTTCCTAAGGTGAGATAATTATTTTCTACATTTCCTTCCATCTGGAAATGCGCTACTGTTCGTCCTCTCATCGAAAAACAATCTCTCGACTCCTCACTACTATCTTCGTACCGGCCTATCTCAATTCTCTCAACCTTCTAAACTCCTTGAACGTCTCGTTCTCAAGCAAGTTAATACATATCTCTTTTCTTCCAATTTATTTCCTCCCTTCCAAGCCGCTTTTCGCTCTAATCACTCTCGAAATTGCCCGTATTAAAGTTTATAACGACTTACCCATATCGCGCGATCATAGATTATGTAGTGTCATAGTTTCTCTTGATCTATCGTCTGCTCTTGACATCGTCGATCACTCGATTCTTCTCCATCGCCTTCGTCATGAGTATGGTTTCTCTTTACCCACTATATCATGGTTTTCTTCATATCTATCAATTCATACATTTCGCGTTTATGCTAACCCTTCTCTCCCGTCCTTCATCCATCCCGTCCGGTGTTCCACAAGGCTCCGTATTAGGCCCTATGCTTTTCTCTCTTCTTCTCGGTGATTTGTCTTCGATTTCTCATACATTTAACTTCCATGTTATGCAATATGCTGATGACATTCTCATCTATGCTCACGCACATGCTTATCGCATTCATGATCTTAGTGTTTCTGCTTTCAACTGTTTTGCCTCAATTTTCAATCATCTTTCTTCTCTTCGTCTTTCTTTGAGTCCTAATAAATCAAAAATAATGTGGATCCTTCCTCGACGCTTCGTCATTGAACCTCCCTCTGTATAATTAAATTCTACAATTCTTCCTATCGTAGGCAATGTCGTTTCCCTAGGCTACCATTCGACAACATACTTTCAATTAAACCTTTCTATAGAGACAAAGTACGCTCATCTACCTTGATTGTCCGCAACCTTCGTCAAATTTGTAGATTGATCGATTTCCCTTCTCGTATGACTCTCATATCTTCTCTCCTTTTTCTAGACTCGATTATTGTCTTAGTCTATTTTCCAACTCACCTAAAGCCACTCTTCTTTCCTTACAACACTTCGTCAACGCAGCCGTCCGAATTCTCCTCCGTCTTCGTCGTTTTGATCATACATCCTACCATCTTGCTTCTCTCGATTTGCCTACAATTTATTGTCGTGTTCAAATTCGTCTTCTTATCGTTGCTTTCCGCCTTGTAACTTTTCATACCCCTTCATTTCTCAACCTTCCTTTTTTGATAATTCTCGTCCTGTTTACTGTTCCTTGCGTTCCTGTAATTCCCTTCTTTTACATGTCCCAAACTACTCTACCTCCTTTGGACTCCGCTCCTTCTTGGTGGCTGCTCCTCTATCGTGGAACCATCTGCCCATTCATATACGCCAATCAACTTCCCAACTGGGGATGTGGGGCTCCTTCCCAACTGGGGACGTGGGGGACCGTAAAAAATGGCAATGCGGAGAGTAGATTGAAGAAAACCTGATATAGATAACCCACATATATTCACAGCAATCTTTCAGCCCCGAAGAAGATTCGACAACATTCATCAACAGTGGATGTTTAACATATACAATTACTCCATCGGCCTTGGAAGTATCCTAATCAGCACGTTCAAGCGAATAACCAGGAATACTGAATTCGCTATTCTAAACATCGACATTGAACCAGGTTTCAATGATTGCTATCATATCAGGGGTTGATTTGTTCACTAGCAAAGAATTCATCTAATTTTGTTGTAACTTAAAATATTTGTGTACATAATAGAAATCGTGTTGTGTAAATGATGAACCGATGATGTGCATGCAAAATGATAGTGTGTGTAATCTTGAAGGGCAATATATGCTTCACAACAGGGACTATACTTTGATTCGAGCGTAGAGAGGCACAACAGTATTGACCCGAACAACTTTGCCCTGAAATACTCGAAACAGAGTGGATACTCTGTACCACACTACCTGAAAATTTTTGATATGGATGTTGTATTCTTCTTCATACATACGTCTATTAAGCTCCTTTTGTGCTTCCTTCAGTTTATTTTTATCGTCAAACGATAGGTATTTCAGGAGCCTCAAACCAGAACCTTTTAAGGCGGATGAATGCTTTAAAAAGAGACTACATACATCAGAATTATCTAACAAGACTTTCAGAAGTCGAGGTTATGTCCGCTCTGTTTTCCATTTTCCTTACCTAATCAGGTTAAGAACTCGAATGTCCTTGTCCTGGAGTAGAAAGGAAATTGACAGGTGAGATAAAATTTGTTTAAATGAGTTGACGTCGTGATCTAGGCAGGCGAGGCTGTTGAGTGACTTCAATCAAATAATTCAAGCAAATTAGCTATTAGAAGGCAATGAGAACGATCTTATTTTTCTACTTGTTTCAAACATCGATGTTGTCTCTAACGATTTATCGTCGTATGAATCATAGTAACGGAAATATCGTGATCTGATTTGGTTGAACTGTGATTGGTCACCGACGGATCATCAGAATGAGCTATTGTAATATCACTAATTGAAAACGTCGAAACAGGTACATTACCTTTATCAGTGACCTATTGGATTTCGCAAAGGTGAGATGTTGCTATGCGAAGAGGGTACAAATGTATTATTGTAATCATAATTAGAGCGGGTGACGAGTGTATGTTGAGGATGGCTTGAACCTGACTGGAAATCTGATGTGTGTGTGACAACTGGCGAAGTTGAAACAATTGAAGTCCTTATATTGCTAGAATTCCTTAGAATATTTAAATAAGTAATCAAACTTAATGTAGGCGAAGAAAAAACAGTTGAGGTGTTTGCGGTACACTGTTCATCTGAAACGCTTGATGGCAGAATGAGCTGTTTAATAGTGAAACTTTTTCTGTGTCCTTAACCACAAGTTTATTCAGGGTACTTGTTGATCCAAAATATGTTGCACAACAAAAACCGCACATAAATAGTCTATCGGCGTAAGTGGATAGACTGACCAAAGGAATGGTGACTAAAATACATATATTGCACCCATTATCGCAATCAATGTGTTGATTGGCAAACTCCTAAGACAAACTCTTAAGACATCCTATCGTATTACAAAATAGCCGTCAAAACTGTCAAATTCCACAGCAGAACTGTCGTCCTAAGGTTGTCGAAGGTTGTCGTAAGGTTGTTACGACAACCTTACGTAAGGTTATTATTCTTTAAAGGTTGTTAAGCATCCATAGCACGATCACCAGTCCGATTCTAATCGATCTTCATGATATTATACTATACATATGGTAAATACCGTAGCGATATATACTGTAGCGATATATATATATATATATATATATATATATATATATATATATATATATATATATATATATATATATATATATATATATATATATATATGGTAAATACCGTAGCGATCGCGATCCTGGATCACAATGTGATTCGGCCATATATTTTCTTCAGAAATAATAAAAACAGGAAAATTGCACAAAATGAGATTCAAGACGTTTCGGCCAAGCGGCCTTAATCAATTGTATGCAGTTATAAGCAAAGAATTTTTAATCTAGTATATATAAAGAAGGCTCGGATATACCTTCTTAATATATCCCAAGGCAGCCGAAACGACTGATGGTAGTTCAACCTACTGATGAGTGCTGCCGACTACCATAAGCTCATCTAGGTGTGATAAGGAAGTCTGCTCTATTTGTAATCGAACTCCGGTTTTCTGCAACATTTACAATTATAAAACTGAAGCTTATTAGCTCCCGGAGCACAGTTTAAGACAATCAGATTTAAAACTATAAAAATGTATCCTTCAAAGGATCCTGGGAGAAATCAAGCAACGAGAGCATGTAAAATTCCTGCTGAATAAAATTAGAATAATCCGGAAAGCACATGGTTAGTATAAAGAGGCTAGGCCCATGCTACCACGTTAGCGAATTCTCGGAGATGCCTTCTTAATATATCACAAGGCAGCCGAAACGACTGATGGTAGTTCACCCTACTGATGAGTGCTGCCGGCTACCATCAGCTCATCTAGGAGTGATAAGGGAGTCTGCTCTACTTGTAATCGAACTCCGGTTTTTGACAACATTTACAATTATAAAACTGAAGTTTATTAGCTCCCGGAGCACAGTTTAACACAATCAGATTAAAAATTATAAAAATGTACCCTTCAAAGGATCCTGTGAGAAAGCAAGCAACGACAACATGTAAAATTCCTGCTGAATAAAATTAGGATGATCCGGAAAGCACATGGTTAGTATAAAGAGGCAATGTCCATGCTACCACGTAAGCAAATTCTCGAATATGCCTTCTTAATATATCACAAGGCAGCCGAAACGACTGATGGTAGTTCACGCTAGTGATAAGTATAAATATTGTTATATATATATATATATATATATATATATATATATATATATATATATATATATCTAGAGAAAATAGGAATACCCATCACTGCTGATCGTTTGCTACGATCGATTATATTATATTCCATATGTAAATAAGCAGCAGAAGAACAATAAAATAAAATATATATATATATATATATATATATATATATATATATATATATATATATATATATATATATATCACTGTTTCCTCATGATGAGGCATAAACACCACGCAGCATTCTATATATCCTCATCAGACCAAGAAATAGAACTGAATTATTCTCGCAATATTTAAAGTCGCTACGTATGCCCAGTCATCCTATGTGTGACGACAAACTTCAACAACGGTAGACGCGTTTCGCTCTTACGGAGCTCATCAGTACCGTGACTTCTATAATCATCTATAGGCACCTTAACACACGCTTAAACAGTGTTTAAAGCTCGAAAAACAGAACTACCCTTAATCTGAATCATCGGAGGGAATTTAGCATAAGCTCTGTGCATGGCAGTGACTATTACAGTTTAACAATGCATCAGGCACTAAATTCTTTTTAATAGAAATGCTGTTTAACAGGGACACTTAAAAGTGTGCAAATATATAAAATATAATTTGTTGTTACACCTGCCCTGGGACAACCAATGGTGTACTCATAAATAAATCACTATGTTTTGCTCACGAGGAGGAATAAACACCACGCAGCATTCTATATATCCTCATCAGACCAAGAAATAGAACTGAATTATTCTCGCAATATTTAAAATCAATACGTATGCCCAGTCATCTTATGTGTGACGACAAACTTCAACAACGGTAGACGCGTTTCGCTCTAACAGAGCTCATCAGTACCGTGACTTTAATAATCATCCATAGACACCTTAACACACGCTTAAACAATGTCTAAAGCTCGAAAAACAGAACTACCCTTAATCTGAATCATTAGAGGGAATTTAGCATAAGCTATGTGCATGGTAGTGCGTATTGCGGTTTAACCATGCATCATGCACTAAATTCCTTTTAATAGAATTGCTGTTTTACAGGGACACTTTCAAGTTTACAAATATATACAATATAATTTGTTGTTACACCTGGCCAAGGACACCCAATGGTGTACTCATAAATAAATCACTGTTTTCCTCATGAGGAGGCATAAACACCACGCAGCATTCTATATATTCTCATCAGACCAAGAAATATAACCGAATTATTCTAGCAATATTCAAAGTCGCAACGTATGCCCAGTCATTCAATGTGTGACGACAAACTTCAACAACTGTAAACGCGTTTCGCTCTAACAAAGCTCATCACTACTGTGGCTTTAATAATCATACATAGGCACCTTAAGACACGCTTAAAAAGTTTTTAAAGCTCGAAAAGCGGACCATCCTTTAAAACTAGGTAGATATTGTTGCTGAATTGTCGCTGACTCGATCGATCCTTAATGGATACGGCATGTATAATGACGGTGCACAGATTAGCAAAACAAAGACCCGGGATTTCTTACGAAATGTGGCATTTATAGAAAATTGTGTTGCTTAATATACTGGACATTCATTCACCATGTTCAGTCACTATGCCACTTCTAGACGGCCACCTCATCATCGAAATGATGGAAATACCTTGGATCGTTGTTTACTCAGAACATTCGTGCACCACCATTAATCATGTCGTATCCATTAAGGATCCAACGTATGCAGCGACAATTCAGCAACAACCTCTGCCTAGTGTTTAAGGATAGATCGCACAGCAATTCGGTCTGCTAAAAAACATATGCCTCAGTCAATTATGCAAAGTGTCGGAAACACCTTCATTCACAATGTCACACAGGCAATCGAAACGACCAGTGAGTACTTCATTATACTGGTGAGTGCTGCCGTGCACTTCATCATTTTGATGCTGAAGTGGTCGTCTAGAAGTGACATGTTGACTGAAAGTCGTTAATGAAAGTCTAGTCTATCAAGCAACATCATCATATATAATGGTGTTGCTTGATAGACTAGATTTTCATTCACGACTTTCAGTCAACATGTCAATTCTAGACGACCACGTCAGCATCAAAATGATGAAGAAAATATACTTCGATGTATAAATATACATTGAAATATATTTCGATGTATATATACATCGATATATATGAAGAGTTGTACCTCGGGCCTTGATCGCTAAGCGATTCGACAATATAATTCATTGAATAAATGTGCTAAGACAGGATTTTTTGACTGTACGGCCAAGAGAACTTTTTAATCTATAAATAACACAAGTATCATAAAAATAATGTCGAAACATGAAACACGCGCAAAGTTTTTAAATTTAATTGATTTTATGACCAAAATTGATCGTCTATGTAAATCCTGTATCTCTGAAAATATGATCAGAGTTGCACCCTCGAGTCCGTCTCTGTATGTAGCTGACCTGTTAATGTTGCTTCGAATTTAAGGCGTTGATTCACATCACTAACATTGCAGTCAACTACGCGATATTTCATGCGGTCCATAATCTGATGCTCCATTGCATGTTTTATTGCACCATCACTTATGTTATTCGCTCGATAATAAGACCGTCTAACATTTTATCTCCTTGCTAAACCTAATTTGCTTTGACCGTCGTATTGCTTACCACATAACGAGCATGTTCCTACATAAGTTACACCTGGAGTTTTGCAACTGCTCATACCTTTGATCTGTTCAAATCCGTTAGTTACAGTGCTCTTCACAATCGTGCTAGTTTCATTGACGTCACAAGTTTTGCATGGTTTGTCCTTGCACGGTTGTCACCCATTTAATCGACATGAATTACCTGATAGATATTGACTAATTTTCATACCCAGTTTGAATCGCACTTTAACTTGTGGAGATTGATTTGAAGTGTTGGTTACATGACAAATCTTAGTCTGTATCTTGTTCAGTATCAGATGAAGCGGAAGAAATGTTATAATTGGAGTGCCATTCTAGCTTCCATTTGGTGTTGGCATTAGTGATGAGTAACGTAGCAGAGCTTTAAGGTTGACATGAACATACCTAAATAAAAGCTCAGTGAGTGCTCCGAGACAATTCACAATTTGACGTCCCACAAATGGTCGTTGCTTCATGTAAACTTTTGGTAGTAAGTAGAAGCGTCCACAGCGCTCGTTAAGTGGTCTAAGAGCATTAGCTTCATTATCTTGAATTGCTTTCTTACTGACAATCTCGTCCAGATGATTGCTGACAATATCGCATATGTTTAGGTCAGCAGCAGAGCAGCGTGTATACGTTGTTTGATCGCTTAGATGACGATGTCCTTCTGTACAGTATTCACTTTTTTCCACACGCTCACAGTATTCACTTTTTTCCACACGACCGCCTTTGGACCTTTGTCCTGCTTTGACAACTATAACACCATATCTTTTCCTCAAAGATCGTAACGCGTCGGCTAATCGTTTCTGTAGATTTGGACGATATTAATGGCCGTCATTTGACCTTATATAGTCCTTCCTCATACCGTGTTCGATTTGCTTGGTACGTTGATTACTCTCCGTTGCGTCGATCACATTTAAGTAAGGTTTTTCGCTACATGTGTAAGTGCTAATTTTATATTATATTTGTCCATAGACGGAGGCGTCAAAACAAATGACAATCCCATACGTAAACCATGGGTTTCTCTCTCTTACTACTGGAGTTAAGATAAACAACCTTCCCTCTTCTAGGTCCAACTAAAGGGTTTCATTTCTCATCCTGGTGACACAAGTGTAATATGGGGAGTAGTTCAAAACCGATTTCACTGAACCTCATTCAGTGGAATTCGAAAGGTGCTTCTGCGTTCTATCTGGCCGAGATGCTGATGTTATAGTCCGTCAGGAGACTAGATCTATCCGGTCCCCCCAGGACATTACTTGATTTTTACCAAAGCACCTAATTACCCACTTTACTCCGTATATAACCCCACCTCAATCATCTTAATCTTAAGGTCTTCTAACCATAGTTAAGAGCCATTTAAAATCTTCCCTCTTACTGAACTTTTCTTGTCCAGCCCTGTCTTGTTTAGCAATCACACTATGGAAGAACGGTAAACGCATCAGGATAGCCAATATCTATATTCGGCCGGTAGATATTCACAAGAACCGTGACCTCCTGGATTGTATATTGGGCAGCGGCTATAGCATGATACTTAGTGACTTCAACGACAGAATTGTCGTTGAATTAGAGCAACACTCCGCCGAATCCGGAACGTATATCGTATTCATAAACCACCATCTCCCACTTTTCATTGCACAAAAACAAAATCTTTCCTCGACATACTACTGTGGCAGTTTAAGCCCTTCTGTATTGAGCAGTCGCGCCAACATTTGTCCACCTTACACGACCTACTTCGTTGACGGTTAGAGAACTATACGTTGCTGAGGAGGTGATTCCATTTTGATGCAATCAGAGGGGGCGTCTTCCAGACAGCTATCCGACTCCTCCCTGTTGTAAGAAATGCGAGTCTGACTGATTTAATTCCTACATCACTTCGCAAGCTACTGGGATACTTTCGACCACATATAAAGGTCGCATATTTAATGGCACTCCGACAAAACTCAAGGTCCTAACGAAAATGCTACACCTTCCCAATATTTCTGTTTCCTTCAGACAGGCTCTCTCGAAATAATATTGGAGTTCTAGATATATATTACAGCTGAGCAGGGATAAGACGAGCCTTTATCATTTAAACCCCTCACAGTCTTCCTTTTGGAAGATATTCATGAAGGAGAAGTTTGTCTGCAGGAAGGAGAGGGCAACGGGCTGAATCAGTAGCCTATGCCTTGATAAAGTTTTGGAGAAGTCATTATCCCTACACAATTATGGAGCCACTCAATCTCCCCAACCAATTCCAACTTGGGGTGACTTCAGGAGTAGTGGCTTATATGTTACAGATATACTGAATTCTTGGGGGCCACTTCCCGGTACTTCCAAAAAAACGCCACTTTCCATTTAGGTATGTCAGCTTTTGACAGTCAGCAAGAGAAAAGATGTCGCCACCGCTATGCCTTTAGCCACCCCGTCCGAAATAGCCACTATGAACATTAGCCAAAGGGTATTTTTAGCTTAGAAAAAATATATTACATTTCCTAAGATCTACGGCCCATTTAGATTCAAAACTACCACATCTCCGTCTTTGAAAAAGCGATTGAGCGTGGAATCCTTAATTTAAGGATGTAGGAATTTAGGCATAATTGAGTACCTCCAGGTTTTTATGGGTTTGTAAAAAGTCGCTCGATATATCAGCAATTGGTGAAGTTCACCAGTTTTGTCAAGACTACAGTCATCAGCTTGCTGTGGCTGTTTTTCTTGACTTCTCTGTTGCATTTTACCACATCTCCATTCCTTTTGTTATCTTTTCTCTCAGGTCCCTCGAGTTGCCTGCAAGAATTGTTAACAGGGTGGAGATATTGCTGTACACCAAGCGATTCTTCTATGAAGACGACCCTGATGCACATCAGTTCTACCCTATTACAGGTGTGCCTCAAAACTCCCAACTTTCTCCTGTCTTATATCTTGCTGCCTCCATTATATTGTTCAAAACATTTAAACTCGAACAACATCTCATGGTATACGCTGAAGATACCACATTCATATTTTCTAGACGCAAATGCAAAGATGTAGTCTCATACATAGGCCGCTTCTTTTTAAGATTAAAAGACCAGCTAAGACAATCAAATCTTCTAAATTCCTCCAAATAGCAGGTAGTCGTCTTTAATGGCGCCCTGGTGATAAAGATAAATTAAAGAGACTAGCAAACTTATATCTCTCTTCCATTTTTAATAATCAACCACTCCCAGTCTTCACATATCGAGTAAGATACCTGGGGTTTACCATTACGGTTAAATAGTCGGCCGGATCAGACTTTAATATATTCAAAAATGTCCCATAGAGAGCTAGAGGGGTACTGAAACGGGCTTATGATTTTTCGTTAAGAGGGGGTGCTTAGGTACGTTTTTGGGGTACCTGGGCAATCTCGGGATTAGTCATTTTTTCTAGAGGACGTCCACCAGAGCAAAGACTAAGGTTTCTTAAGCTTATCATCTCCATATTACCTACCATCGTCCGCCTCAACGATGATAGGGATCCCTTGACGATCAAGGGATCTGGCCCCTTTGATCGTTATTTAATGAAATAAGAAGACATTTACTTAAAAGATAGATTATATTATTGATTTTTACTATGTTTGGATCCTGCTTTTGCTATTAAATGCATGTTTTAATTTTTATAAGAATCGATTATTATTAATTTGTGATGATTAAAATAGTAAGACAACGAAAACTGATTATACATTGATTATTTAACAAACACTGATTATACTAATTCTTATATTGGCAATAACATAAAATTTACATTTTTAAATAGTAAAATAGAAATCAAATTAGAGAAAGGTTACAAAACCAAAAAAATAGATACATTAAATTATTTAATTGAGACAACAAAATCTGTTCAAAAATTTTTATCTTTACATAATTATATTTTACATAGCTCAGAATTTATTTTTCATATATTCATAATAATTAAATTCTTTCATAATTATTTCTAAAAGCCTTTTAAAAAATCTATAACGCTGTACCTGTGGACGATTATTTGAGTAGAAGTATAGGCACTCATTACAAACGCGTTGAGTACTACTATACACCTACTCAAACTGACAATTAATCGTCTCACCTGCTAAAACAAATTTATTCCTTTTTACTAATTTAAAACATTTTGATATATTCGATCTTCAATCCGGCTTAGATCGGAAAACATATCTCAGTACCTTTATCCGTATCTTCCGGTTTTCCCGAAGAGCACCAAATAATTTAGTATGGCATCCTGGTTTACGAAAACTGCAGTAAATGAAATTGCTTTCCGTTAGATTTAAATACAAGCCTAACTTAAAAGGACTCTAGCAACCTCATTTACCACAGATTTCACTGTTTTCGAATATGTTATTAGACAAATAGTCTCTATAAACGTTAGTGGTATATCATAGACGAGATAGTACCACTAGTGTTTCTATTCGAAAGTCCCACATACTTCCCTTGTCGTAATAATGTACAAGATTGACAATAAAGGCGACCCTTGAGGAATACCCTTTTATAGCTTGTTAAAGGGATCCTTGTCGTCTTTTAGATAGAAGCTTCTGCTCTACAAATTCCCCCACACTCAACAAAGAATGTTCAGTGAATCATTATCTTTTTTCAACGTTTTCATTACTAAGTCAAGTGTGAAGTTATCAAAAGCCGCAGTAATTCCAGAGAATACAGCAAGGATGGACAGGTATCTTTGGTGAGAACATCCTGCAAAGCTCTAACTGTTTTTACAGTTCCTACCACTACGAAACCCGTGAATGCGGTCACCGAACAATTCTCAAGATTCGTAGTGACAAGCTAGCTATCTTACCAAAGCTTTCTCGAAGGTGATCACCATATTATTTGATATAATGATTGGTCTTGTGTCCTCAGCTATTGATACCCATTGACCTTTATAAGGAATATTACCTTTCTAGTGTAATATTCGGTCAGGCAGCGAGCTAAGAAGAAAGCAATTTAGCTGCGATTGCCCTTGAAGAAACTTGCCGATCAACTTTGTGGCGGTTGCGCACGCCGAGATGTTATTCAATGACTTATGCATGATGGGCCAGCATCCAAAAGATCTTCCAGTATGATACCTTCTTTCAATTGGTCGATATGATGGAGAGTAAGCTTCAACATCGTTTGAAGCTGCACATCTTCGGAACATATTATTGCATTTGATAGATATTTTTTTATTTCTTTGATTAAAAGGGCTTTCTCCAAAGCCCTTTGAAGCGATTCACTGCTCTCCAAGACCGACAGGTAATCTTCCTTATGGTTAACCACCATTATTTTGAGAAAGTATTGTAGGGTTTCCTTCAAAAGGCTTCCTTAAATCACAATTCAATGAATATTTATTGATTTGATCTTGTAGCCGGCACATGAAATACTTTCTTTGTGCGGTCGGATTAGAATAAGCTCTTAAAAATAGATTTATTTTTACGAGCCAAATGTGTGCTGGTAAATAATCTTAGGGGACAAATCTTAGTCCCCAGATTAGTTTTTTCATGTGTAAGACCTTAGAATTGTATTTTGAAAATTGCGGTCGTATTGTCAGCATATGTTTATTTGCTGAGTAAGATAATTAAATATTGAAATTGTATAAAAAAATATTATTTTTAAAAAAGCAATGGATTATCTATAAAATTTGAAATAAAAACATTTAAATATTAATTTTAACATTCACACTTAATTAATTAAAATTTTTTATATACTCACACACTTTATCACATTCATTCATTATATAATTAAATGCTATTAATACAGCAGCGCCGGGTTACTGGCTAATAGCCCGGCGCTGCTGTATTAATAACCCGGTTATTGGTTTATTTTTAACCAATATCATTATTATTTGTTAAAAATTTAGATTTATTTACTGTAAGCTTATATACAAGCATTGATCGGTTGAAATCTAGATTTTTGAACCATTTCTTACATCCAAGCTTAGTATACAAGCTTATTCACGACATTGAATCTGTCCCATTCGATATTTTTTAGCAATTTTATTTTTAATTGAACATTTTTTATTGGAATTGCTATGTCTAAAATTGATTGGTAACCTGCACGATGCCGACGAAATGTTTCCTCCAATGGGATTATAGACTCCATGATTTGGTCAATACGAGATCCCACTCGATCTCCAGAATCATTCAGACCCCCAACAATGTAGTGTGCACCACTATTAAACACTATGCAGAAACTACTTGACGGCGTTCTTGACGACAGAAAACAAAGAATTTTAGAAGTTAATACGAGGCAATCTCGCTAGATTCCGCTGAAATCAAGCAAATATTAAGACGCGTGTTAGTTATTGAGGTCAGGTTGAGCTCTAACTTACCGTCAACATTTATATAAAAATTGTGTAGTTTTCAAGTTCTTTGCTTAAAATGCTAAAAATAATAATAGTGCACATCCTGTAGAAAGATGACATCTCCTTGATCAACATTGTAATCTCGTGCTAGGTTCCTAACTTTAACTATATTCCTAACTTTTACTGATCAAGGATATGTTATCCAACGAGTTATACTCGATGCGCCCTCTTTTACACGAAGGAATCTACAGGTGAGTCTAATTCCCTATGCTTAACACATTTTTGTTTATATCATTTCATTTTCATATCTTATTTTACAAATCTGTGATTCATGCTTGCCCCCGCAGTGCAATAACGAGGACCAATTTTCAAGCACGTTTTGAAAAGTGACCCGTCGCTGACAGCAGTAGCACTGCAGATATCTTAATTTCAGGTGATCCTCGTCAAATTTTATCAATTTGAGAGCATTGCCCTAATTTACAAGATGTGAATCTCTTAGCCTCTGCTGGTCTTGATTGTTTGGTGCAAGAAACCGTTTTAAAATTATTTTATTTTGTTTGGAGAAAAGCCACATGGAGAAGGGGATCAATATTATTTAAATATTTCTTCCTTGAGGGCAAAAGGGTGAAGTCTTTGAGAATATGCTTTACGCTTTGATAGCTAGCGTTTTGATAATATCATCAAAGTACTGGTTTATCTGCGAATTAAGCTTGATTGCGTATGGATTCGAGCATTGTCTTAAAGATTTTTCATCCTCTCCCTAGAAGGTAGATTGAAAATTATACTTAATTCTTTAAACATGTGCGTAATTTCTTCCAGATCAAGTTTTTATATTTTTAAATAATATATCAATAAAATGCACATATATTTTTATCTATTCAATATTATATATTGAATCAAAGTGTAGAATTCAAAAATGTAAAAAATTGCACATGTTATGAATATGAAAATTTTTCGTAAATTTAAAATTAAATTACTATTTTGCTAAAATATTTGAATTCAAATAAAACCGTTTATTATCATCAGAACAATTTAGTTTCTTGAAATCATATTCTTAATCATAATTTTGTCTAAACCTGAAAATTTCGAGGAATATTTATTTATATGAGTGAAATTATTTAATTTTTAATTTCATTTGAAAAGAATTAAAATTAATTTTTTTAATTTAATTTCTTTAACTGATTTTCCCAAAACTATTTATGGGTTAAAAGCGTATCATTACATAATATTTTGTAAAATATAAATTTTTCAAAACGGTTTCTTGCACCAAACAAACAAGGCCTCCTCTGTAGATCGCTTACAGCTCTTTTTTCAAAATAGAAGCAGTAAGCTTGATTAAATGTGTTATAGATTAATGTAATCTCGTTTTTTAGCAATTCCAAGACATCATCCTCTTCTGTGGACGACGGCACAACCTTATTGATACCCGTGGCTCGCAGAGAAAAATCAGTTACTTTCAATTCCGTTACTTTTAAGATATTATTTTTGAATATTTCCTTTATTCCATAGATTTTTAATTTGATGTTGGCAAACATTTGCATTCATTTATTCACTTAATTTTCAGACAACAAAACCACTTTCCCTATCGCCTGAAACCGACCAATTAGGCTATGTCAGGATATAACTAATTCTTATTAGTAAATAATACTTCTTAACAACAGCTCAAATATATTTCTTGAGTCAGTGGATACTGCTTGCAAAAAAAATACAATGAACACAAATTGCGTAAATGGAACTGAACCTAAGTGGAAAAGTTAATGATGTATTTATACACATCCTATAAGTGTTAAATTAATACTTTAAGTAATACCACGGCCATGATACGGATCCAACATATGTCATTAAGAGAGAGCGCTCAAGTACGTCTCTGGTGTACATGGGCAATCTCGGGATTAATCTTCTTTTCAAGTGGACGTTCCCCTGAGCGAAGACTAATATTTATGAAGCTCGCCACGTCGAGATTATCGACCAAGGTCCGCCTCGATTGGATCCTTAGGTATGTGAGATACCTTGAGTGGTTCAGTCGGGAGGTAGCGTGTTGGTGTATGCTGGTGAGATCAGATTGCACCAATATGCTGTTTGCATGCATGTCTACTGTTGCCGAAGATGAAATATCGAACTTCACTGTCCTGTAGTTTTGTTTATTCTTTCATTTTTAGTCTGCTGATATTTTTTTATAATTCTTTATTTATTTTAGCATATTGCGTTTGCCCTCAATCGTTGTGTATGTTGTGGTATTCTTTACATGCACAGAGATTGAGCCAGTACATCTGTTGTAGCCCATCGTTTCGAACTAGCAAAATTGCTATTCAGCCAACATGTTGGTTGGAGAGTGGATTTGAACCACGTTGCTCCAACTTATTGAAAAGTTTCACTACTATGACACGCGAGTACTCAAAATGATTAAAATTAAGCATTGCTACTTATCAATACCTTCTTACATACTAAACGAAAATATAGTCTATTTTGTTAAAACTTTTGAATTGTATGTCAATATTTTAGGCTAAAACTTTAGAATGGATTTTTTCTTAAAACACATTCAGTGCAATTGGATTGTACATTTGGGCATAAATACCATGTATGCAAGTGAGGTCACATTCTCTGTGAAATCTTGTTAGGATGTAGCCTTCTGACTCAGACATACTTTAAGCATTTCATAATTTGACAATAAAGGTTAATTTCACAGCTATATTTCGTCTGTAAATATAATAATCATCACTTTCTGTGTTGATTGAACTAAAAAATTCTGTGTTTAAAATTGTGAAACAATTTATATAACTGACATTTATTGAAAAAATAAACAGGAGGTAGAATTCGTACTTCAAGCGAATAATTTCCTCCGTTTACATTTCACGTCGACAGCTCCTGTTTTAATCATTAATTGCGATGGATCCATAAATGGAAGAGCCAAATTATAAGGCTATGAATTCAACAATTACATTTTATCGATTGTAAAATGATATCTACAGCTATAAGGATGTCAACCAATCCATTTATCATCAGAATACCTAAAATTAGTAAGATAATCGAAATTCTGGTCATTAGGCTTTCTGTTTACCGTCTCATCATGACTGTCGTCGTTATGGCTGCCGCTGCTTCAATACATGCTTTGCATGCTATAAATTGATAAATACCGTAAAAAAGCTATTATTTGGCAGTCGACGGAGCTATTAGCTAATTTGTTCCCTGTCTTTTAATTAATTATTTTTTCAATTATCGTAATGGCAATCTAAGCAAGGTGTACACTGTCGTAATCACTTCCGCTAGCGAACAATAAGTGAAAGAGGAATAGAGAAGCTCCGTGATGACAATTTTTTAAGAAAATGTGCATTATATGCTTTACGATCGACATTTCAAAACATCTGCTACTGCTAACCTTGTTAGTTGCTTTTGCTGTTGACTTTCCTTGGATCATCACCACGTATCAAATTTATCTATACTTTGTCACCATCGTCAACAGGTTTACAAGATATAACAGAAGCGAATTTCACAGTCAAATCGAAACATCAGGTAAGTTTCGTTTATGGTGAAAATCAAATTTTTTTCGACAATTATTTTGATTAGTAAGCTGCTTTTGATAACGCTTCACCTGTATAACAGAGAGAATGCGTCAGCTTCGAATGTCGTTAAGAGTACTCTAAGATTTTCATTTAGTTGAAAACTCTCTCTCTATCGTCATTCATATAATGTCTTAATATCGAAAATAGATCTAATATTATCGATAAATTTACCTTAAAATTTAGTTATCAATGAAATGGTATAATGTTGATAAGTAAACTGATATGCATTATGAATAACACAAGTGATTTCGCTTCATCCAGATTTGTCGTAATTTCGACAAATCATAATCATCCATATTTTTTTATTAAATCTTAATGATAATTTTATAGTTTCTATCAAAATTAAAAATATACACAACTTTCGTGTTTTCATTAATGTATCATTAATTTTCGTTCTACCGTAGTGTCATACGAAGATTTCGTAAAATATATTTACTTTTAAGAAAAAATTAATTGTCCTTCAAATTCACTTTTCGAATTAGCTATTGAAACATTAATTGCAACAGAATATATCGGAATAATTAGATATTATTACAAATTAAATATTATTTTTAATATAATTTTTAATCAAACAACTTTGTGAATTTATATGTAGTGGATACATTATCTCATTAAATTATGATATTTAACGCTATATTGTTGGATATTAACATTATATGTCCACGGATCCGAAAATACTTACTGAAGTAGACGAATCCATTTTTGATATGGAATTGACTTAAAAGACTTTTTACTGAATATACATTCTATTCAATTTTTTTTATACTCAATTAGAAGCTGTACAACTCACAGTTATTTATAATAATAACTAACAATTTTCTTATTTTAGTTTTATTTGCCTCTTAGCAAAATCGTTGTAAACTAAAATATCATTTTACAAAAAAGGCAGCAAGAAGAATTCGGCAGTTAGAAGTTTTGTAAAAACATTTTCAATTCGCAAAAAAGGGAATGTTATTATAATTTTGATACTTTAAACGAAAAATATTGGGAAATATAACATTTATTTTAAATTAAAATATTTATATTTGTCAGAATATCTTTATTGATCTTTAATAATTTGTATAAAAAATAAATTCAAGATTTATAAATAAAACTGTAGTAATGAGTAGACTAAGGTCGAAAAGCCCCATTCGGGAGCTAGGCGTCTGTGATAGGCGCATTTTGGGTTAAGCTTCACGACGAAGTTTGTAAAAAGCATGCAAGTTTGAACTTTTCTGTTTGTGTCATAAATAAAAATTGTAGCAAAATTCTTTCCGATTAAAAACCGATATGCAACCGATTAGTAATCTGATGAAGAAAGGAGCGAAAACAATTCAATCAGAAAAACAATTTAATCCCAAACTGCTGTTACAAAACAAGCAAATGCTTTTTAATTTATTATTTTTATCAATAAAACGAACAATTTGCTAGCTTATGCTAGTGCAATAACATAAAGCCACAATCTTCAAGTTCATTAAAACATGCAAGCATATATTAACATGATTAATATACATACATGATTTATATCTTTTCATTAGAAAATAATATATAAATTAAAAATATTTAGGAGTTTTATTAGCCTTTCGGATACTGCGCGCAACAGTCTTCGAATAATTGCCCCATTGGGGGCTAGCAGTCTGGTAAAGACGCATTCCGGGATAAGCTACCCGACGAAGGTTGTAAAAATCATACAGGTTTACACTTTCCTGTTTGTTTTCAGTATATAAAAGTTGTATTGAAATTCTTTCAAATTCAAGATTATTAATATCTAAATTATGCTTTATATGGCGAGTTATCCTCGAGAAAACATGCACAAATTGTTTTTCAATCAATATTTTGGCTGTCCGAGCAGCCCTCTTCAAAGGATAGAAAATTACGTCTTTTGTGATCTTCTATGATACAAGTGAACTTTTCATTTAAAAAGGTTTTTTTGTAACGCTCTCATGTAAAGTCACATTTCGGTATTGTTCAATTTTGGTTAATGTTTTAATTTTCAAGAACAATCTCGCCCTGATGATCATATCAAAAATGTGATCTATTCAAAAATATGAAATGTGATCAAAAATTTGATAAAAAATGTGATCTATAAAAAATTTAAAAAATATCATTTTTAATAATAAAAATCTGAGCTATCAAAAAATGTGATCTATCTTGTAAATTATATTCAAGAGTGGTGTTGGGTAAACTAAACACGGCGCAAAAAGAATTATTTAATAATATCTTCAAATATACTAAGGTCATGATAAAAATGAAAGCTGATATTTCGTTCCTGAAAAGTGACTAATTTGCAATTAGTAATTTGGTATATATTACCATCTATTTTGAACATTTTTATTTTAATTGCAGTATTTGCATTAATTGCAGTAAACACGTTAACATATTTAAAGTTGCATGTTGATATATAGAAGATTACTTATAAATCAAGATCTTTACGAACTTTTAGTAACTTTACGTCGATAATTGAAAGGACGATTGCTTACTTAATGCATGTATTATATCTTGTCTTATGATATGTGCATTTAAGTGATCAGATAATATGGCCTCCCCGGAGGGGGTTGATGATGTTGCAGATTTATATAGTATTATATATAAGTATTGAAAATAAAAGCCAGAATAGGTATATATTGAATTTTATTTACATGTATCTGCCTTTCTTAGATAGTTATTACCTCTAATAGATAGTTATTACCTCTAATAGATAGTTATTACCTCTAATAGATAGTTATTACCTCTAATAGATAGTTATTACCTCTAATAGATAGTTATTACCTCGAATAGATAGTTACCTCTAATAGATAGTTATTACCTCTTAGATAGTTATAACCTCTAATCATTATTCTGATACATCATCTCTTATTTATTAGTCAATTCATAAAAATTGACTTTTATTTTAAATTTAAATTTTTTATTTTAACTTGATATAAATTATAAAAATCTTAAAAAATTATTTTATTTTATTATTTAATTATTAAATTTTGATTTAACAAAGCCATAATATGTAACGATATTGGTGTTCTTAAAAATCATTTGAATAATTTAATAGATGCATATTTTAAACAAGGTTATTATAAAAATACCATCAAACAGAAAATAGTAAAATATAAAAATCAACAAAATATTATTAAAAAAATTTAAAATCATTAGAGGAAAATTTTTATGGATGGATAATAAATAATATACTTTGTAATAGAATAAGATACTATATAATCAAATTTAATCAGAGGAAATACGTCCTTAGCACGTATTCTGCTATGTTGGGTAGAGGAATTAGGGTCCGAAACCTGATAGCATAGCAGTTCCTTCCTTTGATTTATTTGTTTCGTGATCATGTATGCGTGCGCCAGCACGCATACATGACCACGAAGAAAAAATATATGTGCCCACAGATTATACATGCCCACAGATTTTTGTATAGATTTGGATATTTTTGAATTAATTTGTACATTTAAATAAAATTTGATCTATACCTATTTCGGTTTTCCAAACTTACTTTTTGATGGAAGCAATCATATTTGTATCTCGTAGTATATATTTACTAATGGGTGTGTAAATCGTTGCCGTGGTTACTGCGAAGGTCATATTCAAATTGTAGACAAACAAGATAAAATAAAGCCGTTTTATTTTATTTTGTTTGTCAACAATATAAAATAAAATAAACTTTATTTAGATATAAAATAAACTGATCCAGGGATCCTCGAACGGATTCTGGCATATGCGTAGAAATGATTAAATTAAACCATGACAAAAATAAATTATTGTACAATTATTGCACAAACGAAAATTTTTGTTTGTTCAATAATTGTAATTAAATAGTGAATAATTTATTTTTATTTTGGTTCTATATATGACTGTTGTTATAAAAATAAAATAAAATAAAACTAATTAAATGACCACAATATACAATTACATAAAGAATAAACTTAACAAAATTTGCTATAAAGAAGGAATAAACTAATGTTTAAAATATTTTTTACTAAATCAATATAAATCTTTATAGTTTGTACATTTTTTCCAATATTCCTAATGTTATATGTCAAATACTAAATATTTATCTTTCCACAATTAATATATACCAAATATATGCTAAATACTAAACATTTATCTTTCTACTATTTATATATATTAGAACGTGTTACTGAGATGTATATTTTGTTATTGAAATGTATATTATTATAGAAATGTACAATGTGTTTAACTAGAATATGGTCATAAATAGTTGCTAATGATTCATTTTTGATAAAAAATTATTTGAGCTGGATCAAAGAAAGAAGTAAAATTTTATTTTATATTTCGCTAACATCTGTCTCGTTATCTAATTCATTTACTTCAAATGTACAATCTTCTTTCTTTTTCAAAGAAAGAAGTAAAATTTTATTTTATATTTTGCTAACATCTGTCTCGTAATCTAATTCATTTACTTCAACTGTGCAATCTGTGGTTAGCGATTCGGGTTTATCAGTCCCAATGCATCGATATTCCCGATGCAACATAATCCTTTATTTTGCAGACTTTTGCTATTGATCAACCAAATCAGTGAATACAACCAAATCAGTGAATACGTATATATTAAAAGCAATACATTTATCATATTTAAATATTATTCATATATAAAAATATATATTAAAATTAATATGTAATGTAAATTATTTAATAAATTGTAAATAGTTGATAAGGATCCGTTATTGATAAATAATTATTGGATCTAGATCAAAAGAAATGGAAAATTTTCAATTTTATATTTCGCTAACCTCTGATAGCATCTTCAGAAAATTACTAATTACTAATGCTTAAACGAATAATATAATTTTAAAGTGAATTATTAGAACTGGATCAAAAAAAGAGAAACATTTTATTTGATATTTGGCTAACTTTTGTTAGCATCTTCAGGTAATTTTCTAAAGATGCAAACAGAGATGAGCGAAATATCAGATAAGAATTTCCCATTTTTGTTAATTCAGCTCCAATAATTCTTTATTTACTATATATTTTTCGTTATCATGCTTTTGGTGAACATTATTATCATCTGTTAGTTGTATCCAATTGACTTCCTATTAAAATTTTATTTGTAACCAGCAAGTTTTATAAAATGAATTTAAATATTGCTTATTTTACGATAAAAAGTGTATCAAAATTGTGGTTTATTTAATGATAAGCTTGTACACGTCAAAATGACGGGATAGTAAATCGTTAGATTGAATCAGCTAAGACTAATAATGCAACGACAACGGAATCTTAATTGCAATAAAACTGTTTCTTTCTCCATATTTGACAATTTTATGAGGTTTACGTTTTTCATTGTATAAAGTGATTTGATGAAGAACTATTGCGCGTACTTTTCGTAAAGCTAGCAATTTTGCATTTGTAATTCAAAACGTTTTTTTAAACTAAGATTGTATTCAAATTGCAAACATTTTCCCTTTATTAGTTGCTGCATCAATGAATTAAGTTTGAAATTTTTTCGCGTTTTTGGAATCCGTAATTTTTTTCGTTTTAGCAAGCCGGTAGCATTTTCGCAAACATTATTTTGTGACAATTATATAATTAATAAGCTTCATTGTTTTGAAATTTTCTACATTCTCCGTTTCATGACGATTTTACTGTTTGATCAATAGTAGTGGATGATCTTGGTTTCAATACAATTCTCAAATAGACAAATGCTCTATTCCAACATTTTAAACTATCATTCAAGATTACATTCGATGAAAAATGTTCTTTAATTTTATTCTTATACACCGAGAAAGATTCAATAATATATAATGCTCTCTAGCTTTTGGCTTTGCAGTAGCCCTCTCCAGGAGTTCATACTCTTATCTTCGTGTAGCGACTTGTTCATTACACACATGCATTTCTGGAAGATTGTGCGTGATCCTTCAACTTTAATATTTTTATCGGTGTCGTTAAGCTCCAGTTATCTTTGTTGCCTTTCATTATCTTCCCATTGCTTTTAATATACATCAATTCCGTAATTTTAAACTGTATATAAGCTGTTTAGAATAATATTAGTTGATATGCGAGTTTAAGCTTAAATTCAGTTGTGTTAATGTCTTATCGAAATAAGGTGTTTTATATCCCGATTAAATAATTTCCGTTTCTTCACAGTTGATCAAAATGTTCAAATTTAAATCACGTTTAAGACGCATTTATGTAAACCAAATTCAGTAATAATATTGGGCATATGTATTCTACCTATCAAAGCATGCCAAGCGTTGGTCAAGAAAATATATCGATTATACATGAATCAATATGGCCGAAAATTAAACGAATTTTTAAACGCAAGTCAATAATAAAGAAACCAGATTGCGATAATTTTTACAATCTTTTCTGGAAACATAATAACACCACAATCGAGGATATAAGAGGTATGTTATTAATTACATATTAATATTTAATTGATATTTACAGATAATATTACAAATAATATTTACAAAAGTTCCCGGCCTAATTGATAGTGAGAGTTAAGCATTTTAGATGATTTAGTATGTGATATTAGTTTTTAGTTTATAAATGCACAAAGCAAAATTCATATCATCAGAGTACTATCGGCATATCCAAATCACTAGCTCAACATCTTACAATGTTAAATAGTCACACTAATTCTATAATCTCCTTCAATTTTCGATTAGATAGTTTTAAAGGAACGAAGAAAGGAAAATTACCCTTTATTTAACAAAAACTATCTTACAGTATAAAATTATCTGTTATAACTATCTAATATTTTATAAAACTATTTTATAAAACTATCTTACAATGTATTAACTTTCGCTTATTTTGTCGTAGATGCAAAATTAACTCACTTTCTTACATCCCTCTTCTTTCAACCGCACTGGAATTATTTCATCGATCTTATATTTCTGTGATGATTCTACTTGTATCTTTATATTTTTTAAATTTATAGTCCATTATCACCTTTTGTATTCCATTTATAGTCCATTTATAGTCTGTTTATAGTCCATTATCAGCTTTTTTGGCTAGAAATTTACAGAACACATTTTTAGTAGCAAAATATCAACTTTTAATAGATTACAATTATTGCTTTATAAAAATAAACTACAATTATTTAAAGCAGGTTCTAATATTTTTGTAAGTTAAAATGTCAATTTGTAATTAATATAAATCTCATTTAAAAATGTATTTTAAGCTTTGCACGAGATATATTTTATTGTGCTGTACAAATTGGGTAATTATAGATTTACCAATTAAATATTCGTATAAATTTTAATGATAACACGTAATGTTAATAAATACATTTTTAAAAACATTTATTTCTTGAACAAATTGATGCAACATATTTCGACTAATTAATTTTACAAATTTTTGGATTTTGATTTCGTCTGAGTGGCCCAATATGGTGACATCCTTATGGATAATATTTACAAACAAGGCAAAATTGCATTACTTTAAATTTCATAATCATTAGCGAATATTATAATTATGAAATAGTAACAATTAAATATATATGTTTTATTTATCAATGCAAATTTAAAATCGTAATTAATAAAATCAATTAACATTAATAAAAATCGATATTTAAAATCGTTAAATCAACATGCTGTTATTATCTGTTCGATCGCTTGGACTCTATTTATACTTTTTATGAATGACGCTATTCTTTCTGTATTTTATAATTTTAAAACAAAAATACCAAATTAATAAAGTTAATATTATGAAATTGTTAATATATTAAATTAAATATTTAATTTAAATATTTAAAATTAATTTAAAGTTAATTATAGATAAGAAGGTTAGGAGCATTTATTAAATCAAATTTCCACTAATCACATACGAGTTTCTTCAGAATAGAAAATGTTTAACACTACATAAAGTGACAGCGGTTAGATAACACATTAAAACATTGGGTATTTAAGAATTGACAAATGACCACGTCACAAATATAAAACAAGAGACCAAAAAAGGGTAAAAAGAAATTAACACATAAATTCGAGCAATTAGAACAAGAAACTAAAAAGGTAAAAGATAAAAATTAATATTTTAATTAAAACAATTTCAAATCATACTGCGGTAAGTTCAAGTACTGTCTACAAGTAATAAAATAGGAACATTTTCATAAATAAAGTTAATATTATGTATGATATTTTCATACCTTAATAATTAAGTATAATACCTTATCAACAAATCTATAATTCAGTGATACTTTATCGAGAAAATATGACTTCACATTTCAATTTTAAATATATAGTTTTATCTTTCAATTTAGTAATTTGAAGACTTAATTCCAAATTCAAAAATTCTAAGATCTAAATAATTATCCGAAATAGCTACCATATCTTACAGTGGATTAACTAATTCAAAAAATATCTTCATCTGATATATCAAATTACAATATTATTTAACTCAATCAATACCAAAAAAAAATAATTTTGACTAATATCTTCAGAAATATCGAGTTTTTCTTCACATTTAAAAAATGTTGATATATCTTATAAAGAAAGATATATTCAAACTTATAATTCTCAATAAAGCGTCAGCAATAAGATATAAGTTTTATTGTATTCTAAATAGTGATTTTTAAAATGATTCAAATGCCAACGTTCAAGGTACCTCCCAGCGTATTCCTATGATGCAGTTGATAATAATGCATTCGATGCTTTTTTCTAGGTTACTGTCATTTACGATATTATCTAAACTATTTACCAATATTGGTGAAGAACGAATAGTAAAAATGTGATAGTTGTAGCCTTTTCATTGGAACGTATAGGTTAGATCTACGCGTGCAGTAACAAAATCGCAGTTTAAGCAATTATCGTATTTACAACGCATTTATTTTTTATTTCCATAATATTATTATGTTGCCATTGTTGTTGATTTATCAGGGGCTAATACCTGGTCATAGCTCTAAAAATGTTCACTGATTAGCATCACAGATTATACCGTAAACTGTCTATCATTTATATAAACTCTAATTTTCATTTTAAGTTTTTAAGCTGATTCTAATTATTATTAGAATTTGGTAAGGTTTAGGCACAGATTAATCAGTTTTTATTCAAATTAATCACATTTTAATTTTGGATATTAGATTTAAACGTTAGAAAAAACAAGTCTTGTTTTAACAAACAAAGAAAACTTGTTGGCTTATCAAATAGTTTGTAAATGAAGATAAATTTAAACATTTGATAACTCAAATCGTAAATAAATAATTATGAACGGATCAAAGAATTCAGTTTTGTGACGATTATACAACATTGCTTTATAATTGTAAATTTTATTATTAAAATATTCATAGTCAATACATTATACAAATTCATAATTTATAATTTTATAGATTATTAAATTTATAATAATTAAATAATTATAATCAACACATAAATATTTATAAATTATTAAATATATTTATTAAATATTATTAATTATTTTTAAATTATAATTATTAAATTTAATATTGAAATTTTGATGACTATTTTTTAATTCTGTACGCTACTTTAATTCTATCTATACGCTAACAGCAGTACGCTACATTTCAGTATTGGTGGTACTCATCAGCTTCTGATACAATACCTACAATTCACGTTTCTGTCGTTAAATGTTGGATGACGATCACTCGACTCATCAGCATTGTTGGCATTTAAATTTAATGTAAGACTTTCGTCTTACATTTTTCAAATTTAATTGAAATCATTTCTGATTTTAAATTAAATCTGCGTTAATAGTGGAAAGTGCTACTTCAATTTGAAAACCTATTGGAGCAGTATACGAAACTTGTAACAAGGCAGTTTATCCAAATGATTTATAATCTTAATTTTGATGAATAATCCATAAATTGTGAGCTATAAACTTCGCTAGATAATCAAATTACATTAGAGAAAATAAGTATTTTCTGCATTTAAGTAGAAATGCGAGGCACATCAATGCTTGTTTTTTGTATAAATGTTGAAAACACGAAATTTGTGAAACATTTTATTGTAATCCTGATGAGGATAGTATGAGCTATCGAAATATAGTATTTTGTTATTAAATAAAGGATAATTTCTGCTTCTTTGTTCCTGTAATAACTTTATATTTGAAATGGAAGAAGATTATGGGTTTAGTATTTATTATTAGAGAAAATACTTCACTAGCATGTATTTGACCCCATGTTGTGCCAGATTGAGGGATATAGGCCGAAACCTGATAACATAGCAGTTCTTCCTAATGACCTATCAACTTAATTTTAATACATAGTACATTATATTTTAATTGAAGTATAAAAGTTATGAGTTATAAAAAATCTTAAATTATAAAATCTCTAAATTATTTAAAATTTTAATATTAAGATATTCCCATTTTTAAATTTATGTATAGTACAAATACGTGAACTCAGTTAACTGATATGATTAATCAGATTGGTATATATCCATATCGTGATATTCTAAATAAATCGCTTTCGCTACCGGCGCCACATTACGGCAAAACTTTATTTTGCTAAGATTTAATCAGATGGGGTAGAAAGCTGTAGCTATAGTTATATAGCTATAGCTATTGATGATTTCCAATTTTCATTCTCTAATGCACTGTATGTTATATATATTAATCAGTTCCTAAAATTAGAGTTATAAAAATCCTATTTAAAGATAAAGATATTTACATTTTTAAATTTATAGCACCAGTTAAATGATCTGATTACTGACACGTAAAAATAAGTCCTTTGCAGATCTAAGTTTCTTTTCCAATGTTGTGAATTGGCAGATCTATCTCTATTCTAAGATAGTGAACTGAAAGATTAATAGCCATTCTAAGATAAGGAATTGAGAGATCAAATTTTAATGATATTGACGTGAACTTTTAACATATTTTCATTCATTATATTTTCAATGCCTACTTAAAATGTTGCCAATAGATTAATCGATTTTTTAATTATCGAGGATTATTTTGCTTATTGAGGTTTGGTATTTTGCTTAATAATGTTAACTCTAAAGGTTAGGATATTTACTGTATTAAAATATAAGTAATACATAATATCTAAACATAGTTAACTAATCTGATATATTCCCTAGTTTCTTATTATTAAAAACGATTAATTAGATAATTAATGAAATAATTAAAAAATTTATGAAAGTACTACTTCATTAATTAGCAAAACTCTGTTTATTCTAATATTTTATTTTATTTTTCGCTGTCTACTGGAAGTGTTGCCAGTAGATAATTAGATTTTTAAATTATTGAGGATTATTTTAATTATTGGGGTTGGCTATTGTTGATGTAATTAATTACTATTAATTAGTAATTAATTAACTAGCAATTAATTTGTCAAAAATTTTAAAATCATATAATAGTTAAAATAATATTTAATAATAATTTAATATTAAATTAATTTAATATTAATTCGTATTTATTAATTAAATATATAGTAAATAAAGAATTATTGGAGCTGAATTAACAAAAATGGGAAATTCTTATCTGATATTTCGCTCATCTCTGTTTGCATCTTTAGAAAATTACCTGAAGATGCTAACAAAAGTTAGCCAAATATCAAATAAAATGTTTCTCTTTTTTTGATCCAGTTCTAATAATTCACTTTAAAATTATATTATTCGTTTAAGCATTAGTAATTAGTAATTTTCTGAAGATGCTATCAGAGGTTAGCGAAATATAAAATTGAAAATTTTCCATTTCTTTTGATCTAGATCCAATAATTATTTATCAATAACGGATCCTTATCAACTATTTACAATTTATTAAATAATTTACATTACATATTAATTTTAATATATATTTTTATATATGAATAATATTTAAATATGATAAATGTATTGCTTTTAATATATACGTATTCACTGATTTGGTTGTATTCACTGATTTGGTTGATCAATAGCAAAAGTCTGCAAAATAAAGGATTATGTTGCATCGGGAATATCGATGCATTGGGACTGATAAACCCGAATCGCTAACCACAGATTGCACAGTTGAAGTAAATGAATTAGATTACGAGACGGCTGTTGATGTCTTGGCTGAGTTTAAGATGATCTTTCACTTGTTGATCTCGCAGATTCATCAAATGCCTAGTTTAAAAGAATAGCGCATTACTTTATTGTATCTTTATTGAGGAGTCATTATCGTATCTTTTTGAGATATATTTATTCCTTAATATACCAATTCAACAGGAACGATTCCTGCAATAGATTTGTGACATTTTACAAAAATATTTTTTGAGTATTTTAACATTTTAAAATATTAAAATACAATCGGATTTGTTGGTTGCCACAACAAATTCGATTGCAACAAAATTCGAGAAGGATCAAAAATAAAAAATTGTATTTTAAACGTCCATGAACCTTTTGGTTGAATTTGCCAATTAGGCACAGTGAATAAAACATTCAATATATTCGACATGCCAATACTGGCACACCGTTCTACAATGGCAAGGAACGTATCTTTTATATTTATAAAGATAAGATAATATTAGCTTATCGTAAATTGATTAAATACATTGAAATAAACAGAAAATTAAAATATTACATTGAAATGTTAAATATCTGTCTCCTGGGGGTAAATTTTAAACCATATCCAACATACAAAATTATCACTCTTTAATGTATAATTTTATAGGTACGAATATGGAATCAGAAAATAATACAGGTATTATAGCAAATTAATATATCCGTAAGATAAGGAATGAATATTATCTTTTGTATAATAGGACATACAAAAAGTTATCTTACAAATAGTTGTTTGATAATTAATAATTTATTTATGAACAGTAAATTTATATAAGAAAAAATGTATAAATTAATTTATTTTTTTAAATAAATTTATATTTTCTCATTCAATTTATTAAAGTATAATCAAAATAAATAAAATATTTAATTAGGCAGATTCTGTCAAGTAATCAGATTAACCTCTACAATCAGCAGCCAAACATGCTGACGATAATATTAATTAATGGTGAAATCAATTATATAAGGTTTATTATTACGATTTATTAAATTATCAATTAGATAATTTAGATAACACTAATCAATGCTAATAACAATCAACGATAATATTAATTAATGGTGAAATCAATTATATAAGGTTTATTATTATGATTTATCAAATTATCAATTAGATAATTGTGACGCCGCAAATAATCGATTAGATAGTTTGAGTTTGGAGTCAATTAGATAATGTTTATTATTAATAAAATATTGATTATAATATTTTTTAAATTATCAATTAAATTATTTAGATAATGATCAATTAGATAATTTAGAAGCAAATAATCAATTAGATTATTCTCGTTGATGTCAATTAAATAAGCATTTAAAACATTTTCTTATTATTATTTCTTGTTATCATTTTGTAAAATACATGCAAATGTGGAGAATGTCCTCTTTATTTTTAATTTGCCATCACATTATTCTTAATTTTCGATCACATATTCTTAATTTGTGATCATATTATTTAAGAATCTCATTATTTCTAAATACTGAGTATTTCTTCCTGATCATTAAACTATGCAGTTTCAGTTAAGTCTATATGGTTATCTCGGGTCATCAATCTGATATTGTAATTAGAGTTTACAAAGTCTTCTGCAAAACCGTGAACGCATAATATCAACAAATCACCGATTTTCGAGTAAATACCTTTAACTAAATAATGCAAAGATTGTCTGCTGTCAAATCACTGACTCTGTTATGGCCTCCCTCGTCATTAACACCACAGTGGTGATGATGTACCAATTGTACAACATCAATGTTACTTCAACATCATATGACCGCGTTTATATCCTTCTTATTTTACATTTCTTATATTCTTTGCTTGCATCACGTACGCATCTACGACGTACGATATAACCCATGTAGCTTAAAGACAATACCACATATTATCAGCATCAATTTTTCTTGACTTGTTTTCTTACTAACTTTTATTGCGGAACAGCAGGAATTTCCGTGTTTATTGCCATGATTTCCACGATGTTTTACGGATTTGATTCACTTTGTTTTTAGATCTTACTGTTAAAGGGCAACTCGAATTTACAAAAAATATTTGTAATAAATTCACACATCGAATTTTCCGGTAGGCCACGACGCTCACCTTTATAAGAAGTCATACAATGGGATACTTCCATTTGTAATTATCCGCGCTCTGTTCTTTGTTGTGCCAATATCCTGTGTATGAACACCGATATACGTCCGGTACTGTATTTTCTGTACATTCACAGCATACGTCTTTGTCATATCTTTCTAGCAATAAAAATATTGATTATAACATAATCTTAGTTAAAATATCATGTCATTGTAAAGGTCTGTCTTATAATCTAGCCTGTGATTTACGTAAACTGATTTCATTAAATTTTTCGATATGTAAGGCAAACGTCATGATCTTAGAGGAATAAATTCTGATTTGCATAATTAAAATTTATGACTGCGGACATCACTTTTTTCACGGAAAGTGGGAAAGGGAAGTTGTGTCAAGGGTTTGGAGAAATGTGGAATTAAGATAAGTAAGCGATACAATAGAATAAAGCGGAAAGGGGTTGATGAGAGTTGGATGCAAAAGTGGCTGAAAAGAGGGATTTGGAAAGAAGCGCTCAGTATACACGCTGATCAGCGTGTATAATACATTCCAAACGAATAAAATTTTATGTGACCGTATACCGCTCATGAATAGTGCAATTTTTGAAGATCTTCGTTCAATATTGGCAATCAATATTTTTGTAAAAGTATTATTTCTGTAATAGACCACACTGTGAATGGTACAGTATCTTAAATACATGTGAAATGCAAATATTTAATCTTTTATGTTTTATAAAAGATAAAATTTAACAAAAGCCATTCAATAATAATCAATAAAAAAACTTTAAAATTAAAAACAAACTTCAATTAAATGCACTTTTTTAATGGCTGGAATCAATTAATGGGTAAATATCGATGACAAAAATTCGATGTGAAATCGGAATTGAAACCATTCGATGATTGATTGCCTATTTGAGCATATTTGCAAGTCATTGGCTGCATTATAAGGAAGCGATTATAAATAATTCCAAAGCACTTGTCCTAATTCGCTATTGCGTCCAGACAAAATTATCAAAAATATCTTGAAGATATGTTTTGTCAAAATGTTATTTTTTAATTTATATTTAAAATTTAATATTATTTATTTTTTTATAAGGATATTATCTTCAAATTTATCTCTTACGCTAGCTATTGTACACATTTTGGAAACCAGGTAATGTTTGTTAGTGCATTGGCATAATTGCCAAATTTATTATTAATAAATTAAATTTATTGAGCACTTGTAAGTTCTCCGACTGGCCAGTCGGTGCAGGTCTTACACCCTCAGTCAGAAACAGTCTATAAGTAGACTGTTTAATCAATCTAAAACGTGTTATATCGATAGATCTAGTGAATCAACTTGTGTCCAACAATTGCTCACTTTGCCTGTGTTTCTATAGCTATATAGCTATCTGTGTTTAACTTTTCAGTGAAAAGCAGCATCTGCTATATTTAAAACAATAGCTGCAAAACAAAAGTTGACAGGTAAGTAAAACCATCTATTTGCTGGTGATATTTCATTTTATCCTAAGAATACTAAAGTTATATTTTCGCAAGCATAAGGCTTGACTCGCTATTTAAAGTATTTACTACCATTCAAGCTCAATTTAAAAACGTTGATGTTATATTTATATGAAAAACAAAATTGATCAATTTAGGTAAGTAATGAAAATTTTAGTTATTTAATTAAAATCGAATATAATATTTTAACACTTATGAATTTATTATTGCAGATTGAAGCTTCATTTTTCACCTGGTTTATATACTTTAAAGACAAATGAGTGCGAATAATTTGCACGAGCCTACTGAGCCGCCAAAACGCCCTAGACTAAGTATATAATTCATTTTTAATGTATATTAATAAATTATACATTTTATAATTATTATTTTTATGTTATTTATCCAGAACTAAAGGTTGAATAGATCAGCCCAAGCTAAAATTGGCCATCTATTGACTTCATAGTTTTAATTAGATTTGACAATAAAAAATAGCAATAAGTGAAAATGCTGATGACTTTAGTTGTTGACTGCTCTTTTGCTTTTTAGAAACGTTAGTGTTTGACGATTTTAAAGTAGGAAAATGCTAAAAACAGAGGAGCATTGCAAACATGGTGTTTCACACAATGCACTTTATAGAATTTATCTTATACATTAGCTGCTCCCTTATTCGACAGCTGTAGTATTAAAGGCAAGTTTTAAGTATCATGGTATACGTGATCTTTGCCACAACAGAACAAAACACGTTTTACATAAACAAGTGAATTGATAAATTGCCTTTTTTAAGTCTGCATTTTTAGCTTTAGCTGCTCAACTGAAAATATTTTTAAATTGTGACTTCAGCTTTTATGGCTTAACATAGCAAAATGAGCGATATGTGCTTTTTAAGTGACCAGGCAACTGATTGTAAAAATTGCGTTCTCAAAATAACTGAACACATCGGTATTTTTTTTGTATCGTGCATAACCCATTTTTATCTGTTTAAATGAATTGACATTGAAATTGAAGCAAAAATAAAAAATTCAATTCCGTGGTAATTACACATTCATTATCCGTAAATTTAAATTATAATGTAGTTTATATCTGAATCTTGGGTTTTATTTAAGAATCAAATATTAATATTTTACTGATTATTTTACCATGCACCATAATTTATTGAACGTATTAATTGGGTATATTTTAAACACTTTACTTCGATATGAGAATTCATATTGCACATATTCCAACTCTGTATTTTATTTCTGTTTTTTATTAAACTTAATTTTTTATTCATTGATTAATAATAACCATTTAAATGACTTGTGTATTTATTAATTATTAATAAAATTATACATTTGTTAAATTATATGTTGGGAGTGTAATTATATGCATTTCATCATTTATCAATTCTCATCAAATTAAATTATAAGTTGCAAATTTGATTAATTAGAATTACTGGCCATTAACTATTTTTATTTCGTCATTGCCTATTTTTATCTCAATATGAAAAATCAGATCAGCTAAATGAGTTTACGTATTTTATATTATTTAAAAATTAAAAATAATAGCATAACATTTATTTAAATAAATAAAATTTGTTCATTGTTTCCACTGATTCGGACGTCTTGTTGTGTTACAGCTCACGGACGAGACTGACCATGTATCACGGTCTTGAGTAGCAGAATAAACTTCCCTTTGAGATAGTTCTTAGCGTTTATTGGCTATATAGAGAGAGTTTGATCTCTTCACCTATACCATAGACTGCCTCGGGTGGTCCGTCCAGGAAGTCTTATCAAGACACTTCACAATGAAGATGCCCCTTAGTCATCCCCAAAACGTGCCCAAGCCAACTCAACTGATTTCCTTCAACGTGTAAGAGCAGAGTTTTTACTCCAATATTCTCACAGATGACCTAGCTTCGAACTTTATCTCTAGGTCTGAAGCTGGTCACACCACGAAGGAACTTCATTTCAATCGACTTACTCGATATCTAGTCATTTCACTCATGACCCAAAATTCATTCCCATAAATGAGGATAGGTAAGAAGACAGCGATAAATTGAAAGCTTTATCTGAAAGATTAGCTCAATCCATTACTGAGTTAGCTGCACAGATTCGTCTCCCAATCTCCCTATTATTCCCACTATCATTCGAGAACAAGACTCCCAATTAATTGAACACTTCCACGTCTGGTAAGACCTTATCACAAATTCGTATCGACGATGTTACCTTGTTTCGAGCAAAGCGCATCGAATCAATTTTGGATATGCTAACTTTTATAGCGGCCACTTGACATTCCATTGTAAATCGATCTAGCAAGCATTGTAAGCCATCAGTATTGGAGGCCAACAATACAACATCGTCTGCGAAAAGCAAATATGATATCTTGATGGGACCAAACTGAAGACCAAACTCGAACAAAGCGGCTCGTCTTGAAATTTTGTCTACATAAATAAGGAACACAAGTGGAAATAGTGGACAGCTCTGACGAAGCCCAACACCTACAAGAAACGACTCATACTTCATGCCTAAAACACGAACACAATTCTTACTTAAGTCGCACCAAAGAGGTCACAGCCACATTAAGGTAATGCAGAACTTTGTACTCCTTAAATATATCCCGCAGTCTATCTCTTGGTACCCGGTCGAATGCATTTTCTAAATCCATAAAACACATGTGGACTAAAGTGTTGAACTTACTCTCAGTACGTATTTTATCCATAGTTTATCGACCAGAGTGAAACCCACATTGTTCCTCCTGCAACTGTCCCTTGACTATCGGTCGTATCCTTAGCTCAAGGATTTTGGCAAATAGCTTATCGGGTCGGCTAAGAAGAGTAATGCCCTTATTATTTGAACATTCTTTTTGATTTCTTTTCTTACAGATTGTAAATACCACCCTTAGTTTGCCAATCATACTCTCATGCCTTCAACGTAAAGAACCTTCAAATCGCAAGTCGAATCTCATCAATCTCAGCAGATTTACCATCACTAGTCAAGTAATGGGTTCTTCCATTAAGTTTGGAGATTCTTCTTTCACAATAGAAGGCACGCCATTCGTATTTAAGATACCTCTAAAATCTTCTTTCCAAGGACTATCTTTAATATCGGTCAGCAGATGCCTATAATTGTCTAAAGCAGTCTGAGCATATTTATGTTTTCCAACATGTAGGGATCTGATCGTTCTCCAGTACATCTTAGAATCTGACCGATAATCAAGTTCGAGACGCTCCCCAAATTTCACCCAAATCACTTTCTTTGACTCAACAACTGCTAGAGCTGCAGCTCTTTTGGCATGTTTATACCTGTCTACAGCTTCCTGTGAACTATCAGATAAGGCTGCCTAATAAGCTATTTTCTTTTAATTGGGGCAGCAGTTACTACTGGTATCCACCAAGCAGTTCGATGACTGCCTTTAAACCACAGATCTTCGAAGTCGCTTTGTCAAGTGAAGTTTTGAGCATCGACCATTCTGGCTCGATATTGTCCACCTCTTCACGCAATTGGGCAAAGCCTTGCCGGACATAGTTAGTAAAACTTTTCATTACAGAAGCATCTTTCAGACGTTCCCAACGAACCTTGACACTACGTTTAGGTTTACCATGTTTGTCTGACAGCCTACTCTGCCGGAGAATCTTACTAACTACAAGGTATGGATCAATTGACAGATCAGCCCCTCTCTTTACACGAGTGTCGAGCATATCGTCTCAAATCAGATGATATGATTACGAAATCGATCATTGATCGTTTACTTATAGTATCCTGATGTCATGTACATCGGCGACACTATTCATCCTCAACACTCCATTCTAGGTAGCAAAGTCATTGCCAACCTGAACATTGAAGTCGTATAATAAAATGAGATATTCACCGGCAGTTTACTATCACGTAAATCATGAAGATCATCCACAAAAGCTGCGTATTCCAGGCTAGTGTTATGTACATAAGCAAACTCAACAGTTAACCCCTTTCCTCTTTTGACTCTAAGTCTCAAACACCCCAATGTTTTATTTACTGTGCAAAACTTTCCTGCAGCTTACAGCAACCAGGGTTTGTGAGTATCTCCACACCCGCCTGTGAACGTTTAGCATGGATCCAAGAGTTGATTACAGGAACAAGAATAATGAAAGAGATAATTTCGACTATTTCAAGACCGGAGCGATTTACCTTCCTCACTAGATCCGATTATTTTGCTGTCGGCGAAGTAACGTTACACGTTCCTGTAGATAGACTAGTTTATTGTAGTGAACGTCTACGTTTGGTTCGCTCATTCAATGCGACTGAACGAGCGCACGGCACCCGATTTTGACAGTTTTTCCTATGAGTGGTCAGCTGTCTATCGTTTTGATTTTGATTCATTAAGGTTTAATTAAGACATCGCGTGTGATATTAACGCTGTTTAATTTATTACAGAAAAATCACTAGATATTTCTGAAATATTTTTTAAGTCTTTAATATTTTGAAAATAAAAAGTTTTGTTAATTTAAATAATGATATCAAATAGTAATTTTAGTTAAATGATTTGATTTGACATAATTTCAGTTAAATGATTTGATTTGACTATAAGCAAATTGATCTTTTAGTTCTATACTGAATTGAATTATGTTGTCAAATGTTTTCTTCAGTGTAATAACATTGTTGCTTTCCGCACTGACCTACAAAATTGTTTCGAGCAATTTTGCTTTTAAAGTTACATGAAATCGTACAACTTTGGTGAATGTTAAACTAAAAGAGTAAATATAGGCAAGAGAAACGTATCACGCAATTAAGTTCTTCATTTCAGTGTTTTCTCGTGTTTTACAGAAGTTACATTCATTCGACTAGAATTCAAAATTTAATTTTACATTGACAGTAGAGGTTTGAAAATTTCAGTAGGTAAAGAAGTATTTTATGAAAATTTATTTTTTCCTTTTTTTATTAAACATATATTGTAATAAATTCTGTAATAAAATAAAAGTCTGTTTGTTTTAAAATAAATAATCTGTAATTTCCCGAAGTTGATAACAAAAGCAATCGAAATATATAGTAAACCCTTTTGGAATATAGCTATTTACAAAACTACAAAGAAAAAACTGATATTTTTAAAAAATATCTATTGTAATGAAAAATATTATTTACTAAATAATATCTGAAAAATATTATTTACTAAATAATATCAAAAGAAATTGAAGAGAGAACCAATGACCTTCATTATTGAACGAGGTATAAAACAGAAATGATCAAAAGAATTAAGAAAATTAATTGCTGGAGATTCGAGGTAAACAAATAAGAATTAATGAATAACAAACAACAAAAATATAGATTTGAGATAAAATTAAAGTTTGTAAAAATAATAAATCAGATAACTGAGTCTACGTATTTTACACTAAATATAACAAACTAAAGATAAATAATTATATAAGATTTTATAGAATTTATATTTATATCAATTTAAAATTTAAAATAAAAAATTTACTAAAATATTCTTAATTTAAATAAGATATCAATTTAATATCAAATTATATAATAACAACAATTGAATTATAATAATTAATATAATTAATAATTAATATAAATTGTCATGTTGATTACATATTGATTAAAAATTAATAAATATTTATTAAAAAATAATATTAAAATAATATTAATAATATTATAAATTATAATATTTGATATTATAATATTTATAAATACAAATTTAAATGATAAATCAGATTAGCTAACTGAGTCTTCTTATCTTATATTATTGATAAATTAAAAATAATGCTAAATAAAAATAAAATAATAAATAAATAAATAATTATAAATAATTAATAATTTTTATATAAGATTTTATATAATTTATATCAAGTTAAAATTTAAATTTGGAATTTAAAAGAAATCAGCCTCTGAGAAAAATTTAAAATAAATCAGATAATCTTATAATTATATAAGATTTTATATAATTTATATTTTTATCAAGCTAAAATACAAATTGAAATTTTAAATAAAGTCAATTTTTATAAATTGACTAATAAATAACAGACGTCGTATCAGAATAAGGATGATAGATCATCAGGAGGAATTGCTATGTTATCAGGTTTGGGCTCCTGTTACTCGACACAACATAGCAGTGGGGTCAAACACTTGCTAATGACGTATTTCTTCTGATGAAATTTAATTATCTTGGGTATCTTGTTCTAATACAAAGCATATTGTTTATTATCCATAAAAAATTCGCTTAATAGTTTAAATAAATTTTAAAAATGTTTTGTTGATTTATATATTGTAAATTTAATATTTTAATAATATTATGTTGATTTATAATTCTATATTTATAAGAAAAATAAAAAATATCAAACTTGCTTGAAGATTAGCAGAAAATAATGTTGTATCAATAATGCATAGTTTAAGAATTACCGACAGAGGTTATATTACCGGGAAAATAAAGTTTACAGGTCAATAATAACTTGTCAGTAAAACAAATCATATCAAATTACTGAGTTTACGTATTTTATACGATATAAAAATAGGAATAAAGATATAATTATATAAGATTTTATAATATTTATATTTATATCAAGTTAAAATTGAAATTTAAAATAAAAACCAATTTTTATGAATTGATAAATAAATGACATACGATATATTCGAATAAAAATTAGAGATCATCAGGAGGAGTCATTAAGGTCAAATCTTTAATTTTGTTTGTAACTTCCTGGAGGTGACAGCAGGGGTTATCGACATATTGTAAGGTTCTTGGAATAAAACCTTTTCACTTTTGTTCCTTTTATTGCATGAACATTTGCTTATTACCTTATTTTTATATCCTTGTATAATCACAATTTCTTGAATAATAGTATTTTATACAATTCAAACTATTTTAATTGAAAAAATGAACAGCGCTCATCAAAATAAATTACACTAAATACGATTTCAATGTTACCGCTGCTTCGCAGTGGTATATATTTTCTAGAATGAAACCTAATTTTATCTTTATGAGCCGTTTGTCTAATTTGTGTATTTTGATAGTTTTTAAATCCTTATCGACTAAGATTACAATAAGGTTTGGTGCAAGCATAAGCTCGTGGTTTGATTTGAATTCATTTGCTCAGTTGATTGCTTTTATAAGCATTAATAAACATAAATATAAGTACTGACAGAAGCAATAACATTTCCATTACCTATATCAGCATTTTTGTTGATCGATGATGTGCTAAGTTTTTTTTATCTCCTGTCTATACCATTTTGATTTGAGTGTTTGTACCTGTTTTTGAGCCTAACAGATATATTTACAGACTAAGCAATAAAAGTGTTTTTTATATACAAGAAGAAATTTCAAGGTGTCCACTTTAAAAAGGACATCTCCTAACTAAACATTATATAACTCGACAAAATTGCCGTAGTTACGGCGAATGTACATATTCTTTAATGGACAAAAGTACTTTTTATCTTTGCTTAGTAGAAAGTAGTATTTATCGACGAACACTTCCCTTAAATAATATGCAGTTTTTGATTATTTTTGTAATGCGTATTCAATACAGTTGATTGCTCTGTCAACGACCATTAGTCATTAAGAAGATACTTGACAATAGAGACTACTCGTTTGCCTTTGCTGGAAATAAATGTTTTCTTCTATAAGTCAGAATTTCATAGATAATCTTTACTTTACAATTTTTTCTTACCTGCTAATAAATTCTCTTTTACACATGAGGCACAAAATAAAACTCGTCCTCTTAGAAATATACAAAACATTCATGAATTTACGAATGCATTATACACAACTAAAAAGACAAGCAAATTTATACGGTTATTATATTTTTTCAATGCTGTAAAATGCTGACAAAAAGGTTGTATTATAATCGTTCACTAAAACAGTTAGTGATGCATTGTTGTTAATGTTTGCTTGCAGCGTCAGTAAGTTTATTTTACTAACGTCGAATACTGCTCTTAACCTAAAAATCGCTAGCTTTTATACCTTTAAAGAATTATTAATGATACTTTAAAAACTCAAAATATACAATATTCTCGTGTAAGTATAACATTTAGAAAGATCTAATGAGTTTGGCAGTAATTAATACTGCTGCAGCTCTCTCTCTATAATCGAGTATAGTTTATAAGTCGTAATAATTGTTATTGTATTAACTAAAATGTATTACAAACAATTACTAAAATAATTTTAATCATTTATTAACTAAGTATTATATTTTATTACCTAAAATTATACTATTTCGCTAGCACCATCTGGCAAAATATAGAAGTAAAATAAAGTTTTATCGATCATGCTTCAATATTCTAAATTTTAAGAATGCTACACTTTTATTGGATACTTAATTATTAATATTACCACCATTATTGAGACAACACGTCGTTTGCAAGAATCCTTGGTTTACAAGGATTTACAATACTTAGTTTACAAGTTTACTTAGCTTACAAGAATCCTCTGATAACGTACAAGAAATGCACAAAATCTTGAAGGTTCTTGACATCCTTGTGGATTCGAGCACGAAAATTCGAACAAGTCGATTTAGTGCCAAACGTTCAGACTGTCCTCCGTGAATGCTCGTAACGACCAATGAGTTTATACGATAAAACAATTACTGACTATGAAATTTCGTTTAAAAAGTATTGAATAGTTTAAACGTACGTATGTAATGGCTGGTTTGTCTCCACCAGAACGCGAAGCATAAAATAGTATACGGCAGCAGCTCAATGAAAAACGTAAGGCTGATCCGTCGACATCGTATGTTATTAGGAATCATCAAATAGTGAGGAAACATAAACCAGTCAGCAATTCGTGTTCTCTGATGGAATTGAGCGTACATAATACACACCCAACTTTAGTTCACGAAGTGTTAATGATATGACGATCGACCCCACAAATGAGGAAAATATATGACTAGCAAAGCCAACAGTCGGTCAGCATTACAGTGATATATTGGTTACATGGAATTAGCTACATCTCATATGAGGATGACTTAGATCCACTTAATGCCCTTTTCACAGCTACTGAAATTTATGAAGCTTTGATAACTATGAAAGACAGAAAAGCGTCAGGTTCGGATGACCTTTGCGTCGAACATCTGAAGGCTGAATTCCATTACTGTGGAAATTTCTTGAAATTCCTTTTTGATGCATTTCTTTACGGTCATCTAATTCCTTCCACTTGGCGCCGTTGTACTATTAAGGTGTTCTATAAAAAAGGGTGATGCAAATGATTTCAATGCGCACCGTGGTATCGCATTACTGAACCATTCGTACAAATTGTTGACATTAATTGTCTCAAGGAGACTGTATTTAAATCGAAGTGCAGTTCTTCCTACTGAACAATACGAGTTTCGACCTAAACATTCAACAATTGACGCTTTGAAAGTTGTTCGAAATAATGGGCATGACTGCTTCGCGGCTCGCAAGTTTCTATATGCAGTCTTCATAGACTTTAAAAAAGCGTTTGATCTGATTGATCGCCAGGTGCTGCTTACGAAATTACCGACAATAGTAAACATATCAGGATCGATGCTGATGCTTTTACATTCTATATTACAGCCTAACTCGCTGCGTATCCCAGACGGCATTAGTCTATAGGACGCGTTTATTATCGATCGAGGTGTTCTACAGGGTGATTCGTTGAGTCCCCTTCTGTTTTCGTTTTTCGTGTCCGATCTTCAGTCCAAACTTCAAAACTCGCACGGGGAAGTAACTTCGGTGCTGTATGCTGACGATTTAGTAATATTGACCGACAAACATCGAACATCCCAATGTGCTTTAGATAATCTTGACCTATTTTGTACAGCAAATAAATTAACTGTAAATCTCGAAAAATCAAAGGTGATCAAGTTTAGACGAAAAGGAAAACTTGCACGTAACGATATTCTACAAATAAAAGGTGAAAATCTGGATTTCTGTCCGAGCTATGCTTATTTAGGGGTTCATTTGCTATCCAGATGGACTTTAACAGAGCACATTAATAAGAAAAGTGCGAAGATAGCTTTGGCAACATCAGTTTCTAAGAAAATAGTCAGCTTATCCTTTCAAGCAGATCTGCGCTACGGAAATGTGATGTTTGTAAAATTATCGAACATGAATTGCGATCGATTTGGGTAGATCTAAGGGCGTTAAATTTCCAGCAACTAGACAAGTGTGGGTGCCGCTTTGTTAAAAGAACCGTTAAGAAATTGCAAGTAAACCCATAGTTTTCGCTTACACCAGTGATGACACAAGTTGCATGGCAATATCCGAGAGCGTCCAAACGTCCACTAATTTGGAGAGCTTCAATTCATGGATATCACAATAAGCTGTGTGATGTGACTATTCCTTTGCATACGAGAAATCATATGTGTATATGCAAGTTCTATCTCCAAGGGTGTGACGCTCTTAACCATATTTTCGATTGTGGGTGTTAAAGTTGTGGCCACTATTAAATATTGATGGTCTGTGAATGTGATTCTCATTCGCTCACTTGCTTTGCAAACTGCGCCCCAGATTAGACGTTCACATCGACACGGGTGAAAGCCTTAATAATAACAAAGAAAAAATCTCATACTTTGCTTATTCAAGTATGCATTGTGTTGGTTCACTGCGTATTCGTTTGTTTGGCATGTAGTCAATCTGTTTTTTGTTTTATGTTTGCCTACAGCTGCGAAGCTTAGTTGCTTAATAAATCCCCCTCATTACCATTATTGAGAATACACCACAAGAGATTGTGTACATTACTGAACAATTATTTTGCCTGAACTAGTATCAATGCGAAATTATTTTAGTTAAAATTTTTCGTCCCGCCTGGCTCTGCCAATTTCTATGACAGATCTTAGTAATTTTTAAAATTACTAAAATTTTAGACTGAAATTAAGTTGATGACATTTTATTGATAATATAATAGCAATTCCAGGAATAATAAATCCTACAAAATATTCATTTATGGAATTGATATTTTTAGCACTTTATTTATAATTAGGAGATCAAACTTATTGTCAAGACAGGGAAGTTAAATATGATCAATTATGTATCTCGCATATTCGAATACAATCGATATCGAGCTAGTGAAATTATATAGTCGCAATTAATATTGCGACTTTAATAATAATCCTCTTCCGTGTTGAAAATGCAAAGAAAAATGAAAATACGGATCGATTTAGATATTCCTTTTCAAATTCGATTTGTGGACATACGAAATCGAATGTTCCCAATACTTTTCATTATTTTACCACAATGAAAATAATCGCGAAGAGGAGTCTGACAGGTAATTCTAATCAATGAGGTTGTTAACTTGCGCCTTCAAGCATAAGAAAATTAAATTAATCTAGTTTTTTTATATAAACGATGATATAACATTTTATGGTATGATAAAATTATAGGGTATATAAATGTATTTAATAAAAGAAAAATTCTACTTAAAAAATAGCTACAAAAGATCATAATTATAAATAAAGGATAAGAATAAATATTATATGCAATGAATTCAAGAAAGATTAAGTCAGTTGTATTTTTACTCTAAAATATAATTTTACCAGTGATATCATCGAATTACTATTTTTATAAACAAAAATCTTTAGGCCTGATATATGTTAAACGAATTCATTAGCGTTCTAATGGCTATTAAAAATATTTTGATTCTTTGTTGCTTACGTAACCTTAATGCGGTATCATATTACTAAAAATCTATTCAAAACCGTCGTTCTTAGCAACGTAAAGTTTTGCTGAAACCCTGGACATATAAGATACACTGATCCAAATATTTTAGACTTATTTACAATCAAATGTTTTTATATAATTATTTTATATGTAAAGAATGAATGTAGGAAAATAGAAATATATATAAATAGATAATTCAAATTGATATGAATTTTTAATTTTTTATATTTAAAACTATATTATTTAGATTACATTATTATATTTTATCTTAGAATGTAATAATTTGCTCCTGAATCCCTAGACATTTGAGATACACTTATTCAAATCAAATGTGACGTTTCATATAATTATTTTATATGTAAAGAATGAATGTAGCAAAATAGAAATATATATAAATAGATAATTCAAATTTATTTGTACAAATTTCAATTATGTTTCGTTAAAAAGTTTTGCTTGTGACATAATTGATGTAAATCTTATGCATTGTAATCTTCCTATCACTTTAATTGTAAAAACATATTTTACGTGTTAGATTTGATATCTTATTATAAAATGTAGCTTTAAAATGTGTTAATATCAGTTCAATAATAATCTTGATCTTTTTTGTCATTGTCAGGACAATTAAAACTAGTAAAAAAGGTGGATAGTGATAAATAAACAATTTAGTTCATCATATTATACTCTCTGCGGGTGTTGAAGCTTTTCGGCATTAATATTTTTGTCATTGTATAAGGTTAAAAAGAGTAACATTTTGTTTTGCATTAGATTGACAAAGAGCATTTGCTACACATTAAGTAGATTATAGTCTGTAAAGCACAAATCTACCATGATATTTTACTAATATTTCGTGTTCACATAATATCAATACAGAGTGTGCTTACTTGTGCATTGAAAGCTTAACGTTTCATTATATTAATAAAATTGTAAATTATTTTTATTCCGCACTCACAATGTAAAAGTTTAAAGTTATGGTCAGTTATTCGAATTCTCCAGGTAAAAATAGACTAAAACGAATATCCAGGAGTTCAATTTTTCTTTAACTAAAGTGTATTTCATCATAACTTGCATTTTCAGAACATTGAAAACGATACAAGATATATTAAGATTAGTATCCTTATCGAGTTTAATGCTAACTCGTTATCACTTTCCGATAAAATTGTTTGATCTGTACCTTGTCTCCGGCTTTTCAATTTAAATTAATATTTAAATTAAATTGCTATTTGTAGATTCCAAAGCATTGAAAATTGTACACTTTTTATTTTGATAAAGAATAATATTTATAAATTATTTAATAAAGAACATGAATCAAATGATTTTCAAGCAAACGGTTTCACTGTTTGAAGTATTAATCGTTTTGTATAAATTTAAGATATTAGAATATATCTATAACTTTGAATACATTTATTTATATATTCATATTTATTTCCACGCAGTCAGTGTAACGCTCTATGCCATGTATCTCTGATATTTATATTTTATATATTTGGATTATATTTGAATATAACAAATATATAAAATATATACAATTACAACTTAATATGTATTTATTATATAATATAATGTTTATATAAATATATGTTTATATATTCAATTTAATATATATTTATGTATTTATACATGTGTATTTACATTTATCAATATTTAAACCTTAATACATAAATATATTTTAATTTAAATACATACGTCTGTATATTCCAAAAGATTTGTTTAACATTAAATTCAATTTTAATCTAAAATTTTATATCAAAAATTTGAAAAAATGATGAATTAGATTATAGTAACTGATTTAATGATTTATACATAATTAATTAACTTGCATTTATTTAATTAGTTTAATCTTATTAATTGCAATTCAATACTGAACGACAAATTAATAGCAAAAATTGATGTGATAATTCTCCTATGTTTTATTCAATTAATAGCCGAATTATTATTCTAGTAACTGTTTTATTGAATTTTGTTAGAAATATTTTTGTTTGTATTAAATACAATTTACTTCATTTTATTCAATAGACAAGTTAAATTACGACTAAACAATATATTTGTATAATCTAAAATATATTTAATTATATGATCTCTTAGACTATTATGATTTATTAGATTTTAGACAAGTAACTTAACCAGGAAGGTAAATTCTCAAATCTAACAAGAGAACGTCCAAGCGTTTTGAGATCTGTCCAGTTTGTTCTTATGTGAGCCTTGATACCTTCCAAATAAATATTCGACTTTCTGATAATTCCATTCACCTCTCAGTTGCGATCAGTGAACCGTAGTCAGTACATATGAAGTATATCCTATCGGAAACATTATTTTACTGTAAATGCGGTTGAATTTTCTATCTGTCATACCACATTTAAAACAAAATGCAATTAAAGCATTTGTGCATTTAAACAAAACGTAATATCTAATTTGGTATCTTCCTATTATAAACTTATAGCATTGTCGCTGTTATCCACAACTGTGGATTAGTTAGAGTCTGTTTATTTCACAGATAACTTTTATAACTTTTATTTTAACTTTTAAAATCTTTTAAAAGATTTTACTGCTGATTTAGAATTCGTTCGACTGATTAAAATATCAAGTCGCTTTTAATGAAGACACTTTTGGTTTGTCAATATACAATCTTCCGGTTTTTAAAACCGAATCTCGGCAATAGATTCTTCCGTAATACTCAGTCTGTTTATTTCACAGATAACTTTTATATATTACAACTACTCCCTAGCCCAAGTTCGAAAACTCGAGCTAAGTTTGAAAACTTGACCTCCAATTCGTTATAAATTATCTAATAGTTTCGTTAAAAGATTTTACTGCTGATTTAGAATTCGTTCGACTGATTAAAATATCAAGTCGCTTTTAATGAAGACACTTTTGATATTTGAAACGGCGAAACTGTCCGAAATTAGTAACTTTAATTTTACCGTGTCCAAACTGTTAGTAGCTGCACCTAGGTCTAATAAAAGCTTTCGTAGAATTCTACTTGTTCGAGTATTGATTTTGTCTGTTTATGTTTGCTTTTTTACGAATATTCGATGAAATAACGCTAAGTAATAAAAGATAACGTTTGATTTAAGGCATGATTTCAGGTTTTGTCAAGTGTGGCAAAATTTCCTCTCATTTTTTTGGTTCTTTTCGTTAATCTGATAAAAAGCTTATCAAAATATACAACTTTTCAGTAGGTACAATTATGTTTTACGGCGGATCAGCCAAATTATTTATCGTTTTAACAGATAGCTTTCTCATGTTGATGAAATATAAAGTTTGAGCATTAAATTTTCGTGCATTGCTCGAAGAAATAAATGATATCAATAAAATAAATGCATATTTTTAAAAGAATAAGTTTCTTCTGAATAAAGTTGAAAGCACCTAAAATTTGTCTTTTTGATATTTTTGTCGATTTTGTACTTAAAAATTAAATGAATCAGTAAATATCATAACAAGAAATTGGTAATGTTTTTTGATAAATGTTGTATGCAGACTTTTTGTTTTAAACCCTCGAATGTTATTTAAAAATGAAACTTGCAGCTTAAATATAACGATACAGTAAAATTAAGAGATGCATACTTAATTATTCCCTTTCTGAAGTAAACATAATTGCGAATTAATTAAAATAACTTTATATACTTGTGCTCACCACATTTTTTCCTGCCATGTGAATTCGTCGTATCGACCTAATAAATTATAAAGCGATAACGTTAAAATGATTTTGATATGTTTACTAAATTTTAAATTTTTGAGCGAGATTAACAAAACATAAATTTATTTTTGTGTTTCGCTGGTTATTTTTTGCATCATTTGAAAAATATAATTCAATTTTTTTCAAATAAAATTTTAAGAATCGATCAAAATCACGATCAAATTAAATAAACAAATCGTATTTTTCATGAACAATCATTAACAAATATGTTACATTTTTGCCTGATGATGTAATTTGAAAATAAAATATATTATATAATTTTTGATATTTAATACATAAATTAAATATATTTTTATATTTTATTTTTCTCTTTAAGTAGAAATGATGTGAACATCAGCATTGTATTTTTGCATAAACGCTTAAAATCAAAATTTTGTGAACATTTAATTGTAATTGTGATTATGATAGCAGGTGCTATCGAAATATTATATTTTTTAAATAAAAAGGAATGTTTACTTATTCGTTCCAGTAAAACTATCCAATATATGAATATAAATCAGATCAGCTAACAGAGTCTACCTATTTTATATAAATTTAAAATAATGAATAAAATATTTAATAAATAATATGATTATTTAATTTATATTTATATAAAGTTAATATAACGTTATATTTACATTAATTGTAATTAATACAATTATTTTTAATTATTTAGATAATAATTATAAATATGAATATTAATGTATTGAAAAATATATTAATATTCTTATATACTGGCGAAATAAAAATATAATAATGTTTTTAATCCCAAATTCTAAATTTAATTAAATATTGATAACATATTAATGATTAATATAGTATTGTAAATATATTATAATTCGAAAATATTAATGCGCATTTGCATCGTATTTCTACCTGACTCGTATACGCCAACACATTTTATAATATAAATAAAGGTTTCACAATATCATTGCTGCGCAATTTTACATGTAATAATTGTAATTATTACATTTTACGCGAATATATTTAAGAATATAATTTGCTATTAACCAAAACTGCAACGTTTTACAAAAATTTTTGAATTTTATATGCTTACACTAGAGTCGTCGAGTTTATAATGTTGTATAAATCAAATTTCAAAAATAATAGTGTTAGTTAATCAACGTTTTTTCGCGTTTAAATGTAACACAAAAGTAAATTTTAATTAAGGCATTTATTTTATTAAATTCTAAATTAGCATAACTGATATTTACTCGCTTACACCTATGCTTAACCTTCCAGTAAGCAGTTTCGCATGATATGCATTTGAAATCAATTTTGTAAAACAGTTTTGACCGCACTTTTTGTGCATCTATCATTCACACTGCATGTAAAAAAATACAAGCAGATCACTTCTAGTTAAAGTAAGTATAGCTTATCAATGGGATTGGCACTGCTAACTTTTTAATAAATATATTTAAATTTTGTTTTTCAGTTGGTATTTAAATCTTTGTACACAATTCTGTTATGTCTCTAACAATTCTGTAAGGTCTGTTTTATTTGAAGAGTCACAATTATCTGTTAAATAATTAAACTTACGAATTTTTCATTTTATTACGGCATCAATTATTTAATTATATTTCCTGCACGATAAAATAGTATTTTCGTTAGCTTAAAGCTTTCGTAATATTATCGCACTTACAAAATTAGCATAAAAGCAAAATTAAATATTTAAAAGCAAAATTAGCATCTGCTTTTAATGTTTTTTTTCACTAACTAATAATTTTACAGAAGCAATAAACGGTTCAGTTAATACTAGTTTCCTTTGACATAATAACTTAATTATTGAATAATATATTTAATATTATTATATTATAATAATATTAAATATGTTTAATATATAATTAAATATTATATTATATTTAATTATATTATATGTAATTATAATTAATATTGTAATTATATTATATTTGATTATTTTTAATTATTATAAATATCAAGGTTGTTAATTATATAACAACCTTGTTAATTACAATAATATTGTTAATTACAATATTATTTTCACACAATAATAAAAGTAGTTGACCCTAATGCAGTTATTGGAGTTATCGATTTACCCATTAAAATAGTAAATTATACCATACAAATTTTGAGATTTCAAAAATTTAAAAAATAAACCTCGTGATATCGACGTTTTGTAAGAAATTATATTAAAATACTTATATAACCGTTTATAAATTGCTCTAAATAATAAAATTACTCAAAGCCATTGTTAAACACTATAGTTTTTTGAAATTAATACCCTTATTCCATTCGTATATTTAGCCATTTTGTCTGAATTTATATAAGGCGCCTAAAATACCGATGTACACGTAATTTTTCTATTGTAAGTTTTTCATACTTTTAAAAATGCCCACCGCGAAGGTGGTGCAATGCAACAGTACGTTATCAATCAATATATGTGTACTTATTGTGTGTTAAACGAAATTCCAAAATAAAACGATAAAATCTATCGAATGCTAATACTTTTCTCAATAATGAAATTTTCTAAAATAAATGTGCTTGGAATTTTACTGTTAGAAGATCAGTTTACACATACCATTTTTATCTTTCGATATGCTATTATTACGACTGATTTGACTGCTAACGTGTAAACGTAATGAATACATTTGTAGCCCTAGGCTATTAATGCCGATTTTACACACAACTTTCGACCTCAAATGTGCTGTCAATACAAGTGACATATTTGGTAATTCTGTCTTTTTAGGCCAAACTGTGCAGGACTGCTACAACACAGTATATCTTCTAGAACCCAATAAAATTCAACAAGATACAATCCATCAATCCAATTCAAATACTGCTATTGACGACGGTTCACCAAGAAGCTTTAAAATGAAAGCTTTACCAACACAGGACGAATCCAATATCCAGTACGCTCAAATGCAAGTTGTCAGCAGCCCTTCTGTTCGAATTCGTGATGTGTTTCGAGCATTATTACGGCCTGTTCCAGAAACAGATGACATTTTCCAGGTTTACATTCGTACATTTATAAATTTATTTTTGGAAAGCGTTTTACCAGGCAATAATAAACTATGGTGATTCGATAGGTTCCAATTCCGTAAAGTTTTTGCTCAATGAGAAAATTTACGAATCAAATTCTTTAATTAATCAATCATACAGACGATATCAAGTAAGATTCTTTATAAAACTTTATTATCCATCAACTAAGTATACGATTAGCTAAATATACGAGGTAACGCTGCCTGATGTTTACTACATTAACATAGCGGGTACACGCTATACGACATAATGCATTTAAATTTGTGCTGTATTCAGTGGGATCTATTAAAAATAAATCACATTTTGATAATTCAATTAACAAAGTATGTATTTTGTACAGACTTTGTACAAAAATGTATTTTTGTACAGACTTTGTACATCTAAAATATATTTTGATTTTTAGATTTTTTATAATTTAGATTTCAATGAAGTATGAATTTTTTGAAATACAATTTTTCATAAATTGATTAATAAATAATATATGATGCATCAGAATTAACATTAGAGTCATCAGGAGGAACTGTGCTGTTATCAGGTTTAGGGATCTATTCCTCTCACAACATAGCTGTGGAGCTGAGTATATGTTGATGATACATTTATTCTAATTAAATTTGATTATATAGTTTATCTTACGCTAATATAACTTATACTATATTATATTATTAACGCAGAGTATATTATTAACTAATAAAATTCTGCTTACAAGTTTACATTTTGAATAATATTTTGTTGGTTTATATATACAATTTTCTGTTTAATTTTAAATTCTTAAAATTTCATTATTTAATGTATTATATTTTATATTATATGGTATGTATGAATGCTCATGCAAAAATATGTTTCTTTGTAAATTTAAATATGTCATCTTTACGATATAAATTAATAGTAGTTTTAGTTAATGTTAATTTAATGTTCATATCTAGATATACACCTTCTTTATCATTAATATTGATTTTATTAAGAATAACGCTATCTGGATAAATTTGGTAGCTAATTGAATAAAAATTATTAGAATTAAATACACAGATATCATCAATATATCGAAACATTTATTTCATATATTTATATAATTTAGATTTATTTTTTACACAGTTATTAACAATTTATATTCTATAAAGCTTAAAAATAAGTCAGCTGTAATTGGACTACTATTATCTCCCATTCTTAAAATTTCATTATTATATGTATTATATTTAATATTATATGGTTTTAAAATTCAATTTTAATAAATTGATTAATAAATAATATACGAAGTATCCGAAATATGATTAATGGTCATCGGAAAGAACTCCTATGCTATCTGCCGAAATAGATGAATATCAGAAATTATAAAGATCAATTAAGATATATCAATATAATCATTAATCAAAATGCAATTTGAGATGGTGGAACGAAAAAAATTAATCAAATTAATTGTATAAATGGTATCACATTAATCTATCAAATCAGCTAATTGAGTTTACGTATTTTGTCATGTATAAACATAAATATATAAATATTTTAATCTTAAGATTTTTTATAATTTAGATTTCATTGTTACTTCGAGCCAGTGACGTATATGTTGAGTTCGGCTACTTTTCAATAAAATATACAATTAGGTTATTGAGCATTGTGTAAAATGAATTCAGGATTTTGAATTTTTAGCACATCGGCAACTGTTGAAGTCACAAAACAATAGAACAAATACAGATATTAATAGAAAGAACAAAATAAGTTTCAAATAGAATAAAGGAAAACAAAAATAAAATAAATAATAAAACAAAATCATCGTAAATTTTGAATTCGATGAGTTGTAAAAAACGAACAATTGAATTCTTTAATGTATGCAACGTGAATTCAATATATTGTATTATTTCACATCACATCTTTTAAATTTACAAAACAATAAAAAATATATAAAACGTCAATAGAAAGAAGTACCGAAACATATACGAAATAAATAGAATAAAAACAATACAAAATAATGCTTTACAGCAGATGCATCAAGCACGCGGCCGTGGGCCGCATGCGGCCTACGAGAGGATTTTATGCGGCCCGTGAGATTTTATTTTTTTTGTAATTTTGTTTGATATGTTTACAATTTGTAACATTTTGAGTTGTTATGAATACAATTATTACAATTTAGAAACTACATAACATTTTTACCTTAATAATATTTTTTTTAAAATACTCCATTTTCAGAATAATGTTAAGCAAGATAAGTATAGAGGTGCAAGTATATATATATTTGGATTGTAAGTCTTATACGTGTTTGGAAGTACCTATCTCTGTGAACAACTTTTCTCATGAATGAACCTTTATAAAAACATTTTTAGATCTAGGTTGTCAAAACCAAATTTTTATTGCTTTAAAATTTACTATCTAAACGTTTATGATTGTCGTCCAAATGCATGTATTGTTTTTACTAACACATTTGGTATGCGGCCCGCGAGATTGAAATTAATTAAAATGTGGCCAACCGTCTTACTTTTGTCTGACACCATTGGTTTACAGTATATTTACAAAATGTTTAATCTAATACATGCTTTATTATTTGACATAATATTTTTTCTGATATTTATGAATATAATTCGCTTTTAGTATTTTTATAGATTTAAAGAACAAATATATAATAATGTAAAACACTATTTAAAAAATGTTTTTGGCCCTGACAGAGAAAATAAATATATTGGATTTCCATTTATTGATAATTTCAGGCACAGTAGTTTTAATATTTATATCGAGCAACAAAACATTATATACTACAGATATTGTAAAAATACCAGAATAGCATAATGTTTTGAAAAATAAACCTGAATTGGATAATAAATGATTTTATTATATAAATCCTCACGATTTCACGATACAACTTATTTTTATTGTCATCAATAATAATGTTAATATTGGCTTGTCAATTATGTTATACTATGATAATATTGATTTCTTACCAAATTACGTTTTTCCTTTGACGCTGCGTGGCATGGGTTATGTGATCGCCCGTTTGTTTCGCTAATGCAAAAAAAAACTTCTAAGATCTCGTCAAAATTACTTTCAATAAATGATACAGTCATCTCTGTTAGTTTGTCCTTTTAATATCTGATTTTTATCGTAAATTCTGTGCACTTATTTGTTAGGGACCCGCCTTATGCGCTTATTTTGATCGTATTCTTACAGATCAGCAGTGGGAGGACATATTCTGCTTTCAGGATGATACTAGCAAAAATAAAATTCATAATAATACTAATTTTTTGTCAATATTTCGATTATCAGGTAAAAAATAAACAAATTTTAGGCTTTTTAATATTTTCCTTGTTCCTGCTTTGTGTTTAGATTTTGCGGTAATAGCAAGTGGTCAGAAAATCGCTTTTATCGATCCTTCCGAACGTCTTTCAATGGAAGAACGTGCATTTGTTGCCTTTTTCGATCTTAATAACGATATAACAGAGGCACGTCTTTTATCAGATCAGTTCGCCCCATTGTTTGATGGGCCGCTAATAGGGATGACTTCATCCAATCAAGGAACTATGATAAGGCTTCCTATAAGGTCCAGTGTACACACAGAGAGCTTAACAAATGAGCTATTCACTTCAGATAATATTGTGAATAAAGCTATTGATTTCTCGAATTCTATCGCTGAGCTTTGCCTGCTGTTCTGTCAGAATATCACCAGTATTAGTGCCTTTAAAACAATCGAACCATCTGGCCGCGCACATGAGCAGTTGTTCTCCTTTGAATTATCCAACCAATCGCTTGGAACTAACCAACCAAGTATGCGTAAACTTCTCTACGCCATTATTGACGGCGCTGTTGTAAACAACGATTTACCAGCTTATGGCTTAGCTATATTACGAGTCACATGTTCATCTAATGGTGGAGTCTATCAAAAGAAAGATTGGATTCTATGTGCTCGCTGTGCTCAGAATGAATCATCATTATCTACTGAGCAAATGATTACAACATCTACTTTGTATTTGGTGATGCCTTTACATCAGATTGAAGACAGTGAGAAATGCCACGAAGATCAATCTTTAAAACCTGTAAGAAAACATGCCAGCTATAAGCCCAACAGTATTTGTCGCGAATTTTACTTTAATAGACGGAACATTATTTGCTGTCTCGTTACCGATGAACGTTGTGAAGATCTAATTTATAAATTCAATCATTTTCCTATTCAGTCTGCTTTGGCAACAGTCCAATTTCCTAAAATTTACTCTTTCCTTTGCCGAGAACTTGTCAATGTGTTTCGAAAACACTGTTTTAAATCAGCAACTGAGAAGTTATCCGTTCAGCCTGGCACATCATCTTCAGCATTTAAAAATCTATCAACAACTCCCCTATTAAACAAGTACATTTCTATTTTGTACTCATTGATTCCAGAGAATAATGAAATCGATGGACCTTTGGCTTGCATTGCGAATGAAATATGGGCTGATATCGTAAAATACGAGATATTTTTCAGTGAAACCGAAGGCTGGGGATTTGTAGCTGTTGATGACATGCTGATTGTAAACTGCATAAAGCCGATTAAATTGCGTGAACTTATTCACAGTATTCTGAAATCATGTAATGTACCAGTAGTAGACGTGCCTGACAACATAACCGCTGGTCTCTATAGTCATATATTAACTAATGGCAATCGGACACAGATGGTAAACGATGCTGATGTGTTGTGTAGCATGATAAAACAGCAGAATGTCAATTCCCTAAATACGTTAGACAGCTCTAGTCGTCTTATGCTCTTAGATTATATTTTACAAAATGCGAAACACCCGGCTAAAGCTGTACAAAATCTGCAATTACTTCCACTTACCAATAATACTTTTATCTCTTTTCAATCACTGTCATCTTCGTCTGACATTAAGAAGATATTTCTCTTGGATCACCAACATTTGCCGCTTTTTAACAAATTCCGAGATCGTATCATTTGCAATCAATATCTGTCAGCTGAAGCCCTTAATGTGGTCAGATCAAGCAAATTCGCAGGTAATTATTTTTAAATTCATAATAAACATGCGCTCGACGATATTAAGAATCCAATGTTTGGATGAACAACCCTTACTAAATATAATATTTTAATGCTTTAAAAGCATTAAAATCTAATTTTGATGCTTTTCGATTAAAGACGTCAATATATGCTTAATAAATATAATATTAGAAATAATATAATTAATTAACTTGTATATAATAAAGTAATATTATAATAATTAATATTATATTATATTATTTA